>PVJL010012631.1:0-33997 GCA_004026885.1 Lyroderma lyra | reverse complement strand
CAGGACCGGTTCCATCCAGGTGTGTCCAGCGGAACAGAAAGCGTGGCAGCGGAGGCAGAGTCTATCCGCCGCCCCTCCCCGTGAGGGGTCACTCACCGGCGACCTGGGGACAGCCCCTCGGGCCTGCCTCTGCGGAAGCCGCGCCTCCCCGCGAAGCCGCCAGCTGGAGTTGCGTGTGCAGGTCCCTGAGCAAACGCGTCCCTCTCTGTGCTCCGCCCACCATCCAAGAAGCCAGTGATGACACCCAGGGGTTCAGTTGAGTCCTTCATACAGGCTCAGCTTTGTCCGTCTCTGGGACCACTGCTTTTTAAATGGTCTCTTTTGGGGGGACACCTTTAGGGTCACAGGAAAACTGAGCCTAAGTACGGAGACTGCCCCCAGAGCTGGCCCCACACGCGCACAACTTCCTGCATAGTCAGCACCTCGCACCAGAGCGATGGCGTTTGTCGTGATTGCTGAGCCCACCCTGACACACCATTGTCACCAGAGTCCTAGGGCCTTGGTTCACTGTGGGTCTGAATGGCTGCTCCTCGGTTCCTGGCTGTCCTTTGTCCCGCCAGGTGAGACAGATCACTTTTTAGTTCTGGCCCCATGGCACACCCAGTTTCCCAAGGACGTTAGAGACTCAGTCCTGTGTCCCATGCTGCGGGAGCCACTGTCCTGTTATGGCACATTCCACCGACAGTTCTGAAAACGATCACACGTTGAAAAAATATAAGTAATAAAGTAAGTTGACTAAAATTGTCCTTTGTGTCCCTATATAAGCACTCCTGCAAGCGCACTCCAGAAGGAGAATTTAAATGGAGCGCTGTGGGCACTGCCAGGGGCAGATTAAAGGACTGCAGACTAAGTCCTGTCTCTAGTGGCCTCCGACCACCCTATGTGAGCCGCAGCGCCCACTTCATTTCCTCCTTGGCACTTCATGCTGTCTCTGCTTTCCCCATAGCACCTTTTCATTTTTAACATCTACATAGTATACTTTGCCTTTGCTTGCCTCCTGTAGGGCACAAACTTGGTAGAGTAGATGCCCAGGAAGTACTTGTCGGCTCAGCGAGTAAATGAGCAAGCAGGAAACTCGGGACCACTCTCGCAAACTGGGCGTCTCTCAACAGCCCAGCCTGCCCCCTCCCTCACTGACCTCTCACACACTGCCCACTGGCCCCTGGAGTGGGCATGCTGGGCGGCAAGCAGGCGGGGCGTCTCCACGAGGAGGGGCGTGTGGGGGACCACCAGCACAGTCTCTTCAGAAGCTCTTGTACAGCATTAGGAAGATTAATGCCCAAAGGAACATCACTGTTTTATTGATCATTTACTGTGTGCCATTCCTGCATGTCCAGAGAAAGCGAGAGAGCAGCAAAGCCGGGGAGTGGGGGTTAGAGGAGAAGGAGAGGGGACATTATGGGGGTGAGGGGTAAGGAAAGAAGGATAGAGAAGGGGGTGGGGGAGAGAAAAGGGTGTTTGAGAGGGAAGGTGAGAGAGAGAGTCGGGATACTGGCAGTGAGATTTGAGTTGGAAAATTCAGAAAACTTGTCTAGGGCCACTGTAGCTGGCTGGAGGAGTGTCCAACTCCAAAGCATGTTTGACCCTGAAAAACTTCCAACTCTGCTAGTGTGAGCTGAACTAGACTATCTGCAGCGCCCATGTTGCAGTCCTTAAGGGGATGACAAATGATATCTACTCATATGGAAACATTGTAATCATCAAGTCAGCAATTTTCGTTTCATGGAGGATGAAATGAAAGGCTGTCAGGCCCCAGGGTAGAGCTGAAGGACTACATTCAGTGTTCCACCCTTCCCAGCCGCACAGGTTAGCCTTTGAAACATAGCAGGCGGCTACAGTTGTTACAGATTTCATGTAGAATTTCCATTTGTATCACATAGTTTGCTAAACCTACTAAGATAATTTAGAAACATACCCTTTGCCTTAAGGATGTTTGAAAAAATAGAACCTATTTAAAGCAAGTTAGGATAAGTGCAATAAATTTACAAACACATACAAGAAAGGGAAAAGGAAACAGCTGTTGATAATGTTAAACCACAGCGAGAGAGAGAGGTTGTTTCTAGAGATACACAAGATAGTACCAAGGCCATCTGCCCAGGTCGGATAACAACTTTAAAAAATAAATCCAGTACTGTTACGAGAGAATGCTCAAGAATTGTTTTGGAAATTAAATACCTTTTAGGGGAGAAAGTAAAATCTTAGGATGGGCTGGTACTGGGGCCTGCTTTTTAATTTTATTGTGTTGAATACTTATGTAAAGATCCATGTGGATTCCCTTTCTCGTGGATACTCTCTTACCTTTCTTTTGATTCTAGTGAGGATGCTGTCTCAGGCAAATTGCTTAAGACTGAGTTTTAGTTTCCTTACCTGTAAAATGGACTATCAGTATACGTGTATTAGTATCTACCTTGCAGGTTTCTTGTAATGTTTACATAAAACGTCATTTTAAAAGGGTTTAACACAATGCTTGGCACATAGTAGACACTGGGGAAATGTTACTTCCTTTCCTCCTTCTCATGATAAACTTGTGCATATTTTTTTTCCTTTGCTGAAATGGCTTTGAGTAGCAGCCTCAAAATTAAAAGTGTATTTGGCCTTTGATATATGCTAGCTA
Source organism: Lyroderma lyra (assembly GCA_004026885.1). Lineage (NCBI taxonomy): Eukaryota > Metazoa > Chordata > Mammalia > Chiroptera > Megadermatidae > Lyroderma > Lyroderma lyra. Next base: position 31,383 of record PVJL010012631.1, on the reverse strand, counting down.
CTTTGTTTCGGCAACTTTGGGGTTGGTGGAGAACCATTCTCTAACTCAAATGAGAACTTTGAATTCTGTCTCCAGTCAGCCTCACAGGTCAGGCGCGCCTGCGTTTGCTTACGAGCTGATGTTCACAGGCTGTTTTCTCTTTCAGATGAATAGATTTGTCACTTCCCACTGACTGGTGGCAATGGCGTTTGCTGAAAGAGTCAACAGCAGCAGCAACAGGTAAATCTGAAATCCATAATTCATAGATATGATACTTAATTTTATAATCTAATTTTCGAAGAATAAATTTGCTCCTTTACATTTTTGCAACTTGTGAACTCTCTACTATGTGAAAATGTGTGAAAATTTCAGTTTTCTCTACATGAAGTCAAACTCGTCAGACTGGGGGAGTTCCCTGATGGTGTAGTGGCTTAAGGCTTCGGCGTTGGCGCTGTCAGCGCTGCGGCCTGGGTTCGATTCCCAGTCAGGGAGCTACCCACATACCAAAAAGCAAAACAAACAAACAAACAAACAAACAAACAAACAAAAAAACTTGTCAGACTGGCTACATGTTTTCTTTAAATTTAGTACTTTCTGAGACTCAGCTCTTTTACCATGTGGATGTTAGAACAGCATCCTAATTCAGCGTTCAATATAATACTGGTCCATGTTGCACTGATTTGGGAAAATGGGCACATACTCAGCAGGTGCTGAAACAAGTATCATGAAGTTCACCTGACCATCAGAGCCTTGAAGGGTGGAATTCTGCCATGGTTGGATTTTCTGACTTTTCCATCTCTCCCTTGAGCTCTGCACATGTAGTGGATTGCCTTCTTGCATATACTACGTGACCAGTGTTGGTTGAGGGGTGCATTTCACATCTGAAGCAGTTATTAAGAAGAACTCATTTGATAATCAGAAAGAATTCTTAATATCCCTGGCCAGTTTTTATTTATACTATTAGGTATTCCCAAACATATTAACGAGTGAGTCATATAGACTCAAACTCACTCAAACTAATATTTATTGAGTAGTAGATGGTAGTGCTATTCGTCCTGGCTGTTTTCCTGCTTTGTCCCTCTTTCCGTTCATTTAAGAAACTGTCTCTCTGTTCCAGGTGGTTCTGGTCCTGTTGTTGAACATGGTGCTCTCTCCTCCCCCACAGAGGAAGGCATGTGACTCAGGCTGCAATGGCCCACATTCTGCCAGAGCCTGGGGAAACTGTTGTCCTCTGTCTTTATGCTTGTTCATAATGTTCAGTTACACATAAGTTTTAAATTTTTATGTAGTTCATGTCTTGTCCTTTATGCATTCTGGTTTTGATTGTGCTTAGAGAGGTCTTTGCAGCTCCAAGATTATGAAAATAATGTCATGTGTTCTCTGTGGCACTTGAATGATTTTATATTTTTGCATTTAAATCAGAACTCATAAGCTGGTGGCCTGTGGAATAGATCTGGTGAACAGATGGGCTTTGTTCGGACCTTCATGATGTTCTAAAAAGATAGATTTCCATCTTCTCTTGAAAATGTTAAGGTTTAACAACATTGGGCTTGCATTGCCATATAGAAACACTCGGAATAGAATAGCTACTGCTCCTTTAGACAAAGCGTGACTGTTCTGAGTCAGAACTCCCCACGTGGTGTGTCCTAGTACTTCTCAGGTGTGCTAAGATGTTGACTCTCCTCAGCGTCCAGGTCAGCCAGAACTCCAGAACTCCGCGCCCTTTCCTCCTGCAGGCGGCTGCTTTGTCAGCTGGCCCCGCAGCCTCGGTGTGAAAAGAAGCTGGGGAAGTGCAGATGTTTTCTCATTCACTGCAGCTCCCACACGCTGGAGTCACACACCGGCAGCTGCTTTCGCCCTCTTAACGTGTGGCCCGTTTTAGACCTTCGACTTTACAGTGTTTTGATCCATCTGCAGTTAATTTTAGTGTGAAGTATGTGTTATAACTTTCCATATTAATAAGAAAATGAAAAAGTCTGGGCCATGTTAGCGAGCCATTTTTGAAAAGCAAAAGGGTAGCCGCTTGTTTCAACATAATTTGTTAAACCAGCTATGTTTTCTCCACCGATTTGAGCGCTGTGTCTCAGATCCATCCCGGTCTGGGGTCCTGGTTGGACGCTTGCCCCGTTGGTGTCTCTTCGGGCGATGGTGCCATGCTGTTTCAGTGCATTTCCATAGATCCTAATAGTCGGGCAGGTTGCTTTTTCATTACATTTTCTTTTTAGGATTGTCATGGCTAATCACATCGGATTACCTTTCTGCATGTACTCTGAATTCCCTAGTCATTTTCTTAAAAAAATGATTGTTGGCATTTTGGGTGGGTTCCCTTTGAGTTCATCCATCAGGGAGTGTTGAATTCTATAGAATATTAAAATTGGGTCTTCCTGCAAAAGAACCTAAGTACCAGATTGGTAGAAATTAAAGGGCACAAAGAAATTTTAAATTTCAATTACAAGATTTTTATGGAGGTAGGAGTTTTCAGAATTTCTAGTAATTGACATTGCATCCAGTGTAATTCCTAGTAAGAGAATCAGTTACAATACTTAACAGCATTATCACTGGCAAGATTACAAAGATACTTTGTATTCTATTATGTCCATGTTTCCTGCTGTAGCTAGTTGGGTTGGGATGGGCGATTACCCTTCTAGTAGTTACAGAACTGGTTTTACAATTTGTTACATCCATCTTTCCAACTCCTCCTCTCCCTGATGGGTTCCTTTTAATTTTGGTATCCAGTACAAATGATAAGCTAGGGGGATCCTAAATGGAACCCTATTTTCAATAAATACCAACAGCACACTGATTTGAATGCTTAATCATGATAGGCTTGAATTTTTAGTAGTCCAGAAGGAAACCTCAAGTTTATGTGGCACTGGTCCAGGGCTAGCACATATTTAAAGGAAACAGATGTGTATTGAGTATGCAGCTCTAATCACTCAAACTAAATAGAAGTCTAATTGTGGACCCTTACTTTGCTCAGGGCTATCAGAGGTCATAAGCGTGGACAGAATAGGAATGTAATGTGTACAGACAATATTTGTTTTAGTTCCAATTAACAGGCTTATTCTGTGATTTCCAGATTTATCAGCATCAAACATCATGGAATCTGAGCTCGCTCGTGTTTCCCCCCACCGTCATTCCCTTCCCCTTTCTTTTTGTTCTTTCTAAAAATTGTTATTGGGAGCGTAACAAACTGAAAAGGGCAGACATTATTAGTCCAGTTCAGTGCATTTTCACAAAGTGAACACGCTTGTGTCACCGATCAAGCGACGATAATACCAGCTCCCCAGAAGCCCCAGCCTGTCTCCTTTCAGCTACTACCTCCCTCAAAGGCTGCCACTATTCCGACTCCTAATACCTTGGATTCGTTTTGCTTGCTTTTGAATTTTATTTAAATATAATCAGATACTATACTCTTTTACTTGGTCTAATCAGTTTTTTTTTCTCACTTATTTTTATTTTTCAATTACATTTGACATACAATATTATATTGGTTTCAGGTGTACAACACAGTGACGAGACATTTACATAACTTATAGAATCCTTATTCTGATACATCTGGGTCCCCTCTGACACCATGCATAGTTAGTACAGTGTGATTGTCGCTCTGCCTATGCTGCACTTTACATCCCTGTGACTGTGCTGTGACTATGAATTTGTACTTCTTGATTTCTTCCCCCTTTTCACTCACCCCCACCCTCCTGTCGTCACCCCAACAAATCCAGTACCCATCTGATGCCACCCGTAGTTATTGCAGCATTATTGACTGTGTTCTCTTGTTATACCCTATGTCCCCATAACTATTATTAATACTTTGTAACCACCAAACTGAACTTCCCAATCCCTTTCCCCCTGATTTCACCCCTTCCCCCAACTCTTCTCCGATTTGGCAACAAACCAAATAGTTTCTATATCTATGAATCTATTTCTGTTTCACTTGTTTTCTTCTTTGGATTTCACCTATAAACAAAGTCAACTTGCATCTGTCTTCCTCTCTTTGACACTCTACTCAGTGTAGTACCCTCCATGTCAATTGATTGGAGCTTTCAATCCATTTAAATGGAAGGTAATTGTTGATATGTAACTATTGCCATTTTATTATTCATAATTTTGCTCCCCGTCTCCCCCATCTTAAGGTAGTCCCCTAACATTCCTTATAATACTCATTTGGTGGTGATGAACTAACTCCTTTAGCTTTTTCTTATCTGAGAAGCTCTCTATTTGTCCTTTGGTTTTGAATGATTGCCTTGCCGGTAGAGTAATCTTGGTTGTAGGTCCTTGCTTTTCATCATGTTGAATATTTCCTGCCACTCCCTTCTGGCCTGCAAAGTTTCTCTTGAGAAATCAGGTGACAGTCTTATGGGAGCTCCCTTCTAAGTAACTAGTTGCTTTTCTCTTGCTGCTTTTAGGATTCTCTCTTTGTCTTTAACCTTTGCCATTTTAATTATAATGTGTCTTGGTGTGGGCCTATTTGGGTTTATCTTGCTTAGGATACTCTGTGCTTCCTGGACTAGTATGACTGTTTCCTTCACCAGGTTAGAGAAGTTTTCAGTCATTATTTCTTCAGATAAGTTCTCAATTTCTTGCTTTCTCTCTTCTCCTGGTATTCCTATGATGCGAATGTTGTTATGCTTGATGTTTGCCCAGGGGCCCCTTAAACTATTCTCATTTTTTGGATTTCTTTTTCTTTGTGCTGTTCTGCCTGGATGTTTTCTGCTACCTTGCCTTCCAATTCGTTGATTTGATCCTCTGCTCAACCTAGTCTGCTGGTGATTTCCTTCTATTGCATTCTTCATTTCAGTTATCGTGTTCATTTCTGACTGGTTCGTTTTTTATAGTTTTTATGTCATTTATGCTTGCTGGCTCTCCGTTGAACTTTTCACTAAGTTCCTTGAACATCCTTAAAATCATTGTTTTGAGTCTGTATCTGAAAGGTTGCTTGCCTCCATCTTGTTTAATTCTTCTTCTGCTCTTTTCTGCTGTTCTTTAATTTGAGACGTATTTCTTCATTTTCTCATTTTGGATACCTGTTTGTTTCTCTGTATTAGGTAGATCTGCTATATCTCCAGTATTACTGGGTAGCCTTATATAGTAGGTGTCCTGTGGAGCTCTGACACTGTCTCCCTGGTCACCTGCACTGGGTGCTTCTGTAAATTTTGTTTTGGTGCCAGTGTTGTGCCTGGAGCCACTCAGCAAAAGTCTCAGAGCACACCAGTGCCGCTCACCACCTGCCTGGGGCCTGTGGACTTGAATAATTTTCCAAAAAAGATTGCTATTCAGTCGGGGCTGGTTGCTTACCATAGAAAGTGCCTCTGTTGAGTTGGGTGGGCTGAGGTCCCAGTGAGTCAGCAAGGTGGGGCAAGTGGAGCACCAGATCAATCAGGTTCAGATTTGGCCATGGGGTGGGGGGTGGGGGGGTGGGCACAATACAGGAAAGATGGAGCTCACTAGTGGGCTGCATGGGAGGAGGACTTACCCAAGAAAAATGGTGACTGTCCTTCAGCCCTTTCTCCAAAGCCACACACCTCAATCTGCCCCCCCCCCCCATATGCCTCCAACTCCCCTGAGTCACCATTCCCTTGCTAGAGCTACGGGTGAATACCCATGAGTGACTGAGTCTGCGCAGGCGCTGTAAAGGATGTCTGTGTTTCCCACAGCCTCCATCCCAAATGCATGGTCAGAGTCCTCACTGTTTTTCAGTCAGTGGGGCTCCTCTTCCCAGCACCGGTGCTCCAGGCTGTGGAGCTTGCTGTAGGCCTAGGGTCCCTTGATCCTTTGCAGGGACCCTCTGTGGCTGAGATATCCCTCCTGATTCTCTACCACCACTGGAAGTTTGGCTCCTTTCAAATCTCCACCCCTCCTGCCAGTTTCGACATGGCCTCCTCTTCTTTGTATTCTTAGTTATAACACTTCTGTTAAGCTAGACTTCAGACCATTCTCCAGGTTGGTGGTTCAATAATTTAGTAGTAATTTTAATGTGCTTACGGAATGAAGCAGGCACAGTGTTTACTTACTCTGCCGTCTTGGATCCTCTCTATCTAATTAATCAGTTTTGGTGTTTGTTATCTTTATTTCATCTATTCCATAAACTTAAATATTTTTAACATTCAAATATCTTTATACTATATTCCCTATTAATATTACTGTATTGGTTATATAATCAATATTAAATGTTTTTTATTTTCGTTTTTCATCAACTTTCCATAGTCTAGTAGGATAATGTAATTACTTTTGCTCTTCCTATTCTCTCTCTCCTATCCTCCAACTGTTAGCTCTGCTTTTAGTTTTAAATTATCCAGGTTGATAGCACATTTTATTTTATAATTATCTTCGCCCTTGCGAAGACAATTTAAAGCTTTGTCTTTAAATTGATAGTAAAAGTTGAAAACCAATCAGCATTATTTTGAAAAGGAAGGAAAATAACGTTTAGGGTTTTAGTTCTCTTCTAGTTTCAAAGTCACCCCAGGTACCACTTGAAAGAGAAGGTTCATACCGATCAGGACAAATGGACTCCTGTTTTTTTGCTGAGTAAATTGTCCAAATTCATGCCACATTTTAAATTGCTTGCTCTTTGAATGGTGTTTTAATTTTTCCTGGAGTTTTTACTTTTATTTTTTCTTGTTGAAAGAGAGAACCTGCCTTTTTGTCATTTCACTAACATGTTCTCTTTCTTCCCCTTCTGTACTTACTACTTGAAATCTTTCATTTTCTTCTTGGAATCAGGAAATTAAGTTAATTTTTACGAAGTGTGTGCCTAATTATATTCTTCTGAAATTGGGCACAGGGAAGTGAAGTCAGAAAATAAAGCTGGGATACATTCTCGGAAATTTTTACCTGATTTGGGGAACACACATCAAGATAAAACATAAGAAGGAGAGAAATTTTATTTCAGGTTATATCAACAGATTTGGGGGGACCTGATTTTATTTTCTGCTAGTAAGGATGGGTACTTCTTATTAAATGTTTTAGGAGATCTGCCAACATGCCTCTGAGTATTGGAAAAGCTTTGAGAGATTACATTTTGTGCACCCGAATCCTGTGATTGTGGGCTGTGTGGCTGGAGGCTCTCCTTCCCAGGCCAGTCTGAAATAATGTGGAACTCGCCTAATTGAGAAGAGTCCTCAATTAGTGAGGAAGCAACAAGGTGTTAAGCTGATTAACACCTATTATATGGACAGATTTTTCTGTGAGTAAATCTGTGGCCTAATTTCCAGATGCTTACTTAGAGAGATTAATGGCTGAAGGCCATGTTTTCCTAAAACCACCATCGGCCTGGGCATTGTAAGTGACCTACACCTGGGATTGTGAACTGGGACCCACAGAGGTTTCCTGTATTTCCCAAGCAAGTCGTTTTAGACCTGATTTACAAGAGCAATCATGTTTTGTATACAGAATTCATTGTTTCCCTTTATTTTAGAAAATGGTTCCTAACTGTTAAGTGTGTCATTGTCATATGCAGTTTAAGAGGAGTCGCTGAGTTTGATGATTTTAAAAGAGCTTGATGTTAAACATTATCTCAGACCTGAGGAAATCCTTTTTCAGAATTAGTTACTTCCCAAATGGAAAGTTAAATTTTGGGAAATTTAGATTAAACTGTAGAAATGTGGAATAATTTCATCAGTAAAATCTGCTTGACCCATCATTACAAGTGTGATGTAGTCAGCTTGCATGTGGGCCTTGAGTAGGACAGCTTGTGTTTAGATCTCTGACACTTTGGTTCCTTGAGCAAATGGGTCAACTTTTAAAGCCTCATTAAAACTGGGATAAGGAAAATAATGCATGTAAAGGGCTTATCACCATGCCTGGTACGTCATAAATCTTCCATAAATTATGGAAGTCCACCCCTCTGGTGATGGTGATAGAATGGTGGGTTTCAGGGGAGTCAGTAGCTTCCTTAATTCTACTTTGAGGGGGACGCTTTGTTTTAGAGGCAACTCTGGATCGAAGGGATTCCTCTGAGCTACGCCAGGAGTAGGATTTATAGGAAGGAGAATGATAGAGGAAACAGACCTTTAAAAACCAAACACAGGGAGTATGTTTGTTTGCAGCACATGTGGATATGCTTACAAGTTTTATTGTGGTTTATTTTGTGTTTAATATTGGCTTTGGGGTCATCCTAAGTCACACAGAAAGTATAAGAAAACACTCCTGCATAGTACTGTCTTTTCTACAAGTAGCACAGTCTTAAAAAAAACAAAAACAAAATACTTCATTGAGGTATAATTTACATGCCATTTTAAATATACAATTTAATAGTTGCTAGTAAATTTACTGAGTTGTGCAATCATCTCTACAATCCAGTTTCCAAATTGCACCCCGAATAGATACAACTGCCTATTTCACACCCCCAACTCTAGGCAACATTAATCTAGTCAGTACTTTTGCCTGTTTATGACCATGGCATATAAATGCAGTCACATAGCATGTGGTTTTTTTGTGGCTGGCTTCTTTCACTTAGCAGAAGTTTGTCACGATTTGCCCATGTCATAGCATGCATCAGTGTTTTCTTTCTATGTATTGAGAAATAATACTCCATTGTATGGCTATGTGAATGTTTTCTTTACTGTTAGCCAATTGATGGATATTTGTGTTGCATCCACTTTTTGGCTGGTATGAATAATGTGTTTTCATTCATTGACATATGTTTTCATTTCTTTGGGGTAGATACTTAGTAGAATTGCTTTCTTATAAGGTGGATATATGTTAAAAGTCGTCTTTAGATTATTCAAAGTTAGCAAGTTAGTGTGCTCATAGGTCATTTTCAGAAGTGTGGGTTTTTCTCTCGGTCTAGCTCTGAACGCTCTAATGCTGAGAGTTGGAAGAGAGTGAATTAGTATAGGCATTCCTCACTTAACGACTAAGTTCTGTTCCTACGACTAGGCCATTAAGTGAATTAGTCCTTAAGTGAGAAACTTAAAGGTGGATGTCTTGTGTGTGGTGGTGTGATAGGGTGTTTTTCAAGACATATTACGTGACACCACACTTACAAATGAGAAGTCTGCGTGATTATGAACACTTCCTGAATGCTAGTTGGCTGGGAACGACACAAAGACTGAGAAAGGGGATTCGTGAGGCTCACACAGGCTGAGAGGGGACATCCCTGCACTAGAGAACTGGTCCTGAGTCCAGGTGGTCGTTAAAGAGGAGGTTGTTAAGTGAGGAGTGGCTTTCTTTATTTAGTGCCCTCAATAAAATAGCTACTAGTCCAGGTAGTTGGCATTATGTCGTTTGAGGTGACACTTTGGTCCGTGATGGTGGGTCAGGAGGACCGTGAGCTGAATTGTTTAAGATGACATCATCTTTGTATAGGGATACTAATTTATACTGTTCTGATTTGGGGAAGAACCGGTTTTTTTCTCCTTGGAGGGCTTCGGTTCTGTCGTTTTCTTTTGAAGCTGTGCCAGTCAGCCTCCCTTGGTTTCTGTGGACCAGGGCTAAGGAGAAGAGAATTTCAGCTTCCGATTCCCCATAACCCCGTGAAGTGGTCAGATTGCATCAGGCACGTCCAACCCGTGGCCCAGGACGGCTCGGAGTGCAGTCCAACGCAAAACCTTAAAACATTATGAGACTTGGGGGGGACTTTTTTTTAAGCTCATCAGTTACCGTTAGTGTCAGTGTACTCTATGTGTGGCCCGAGTTCTTCCAGTGTGGCCCAGGGAAGCCAAAGGCTTGGGCCCCCTGCATTCCATCGGAATTGGCCTCACTGTACTGGAGGAAGCAAGGGCCTGGACACGCAAGTAGCTGAACGCACCGGCCTCTCTGTAGGGGTCCGGGGGCAGCTAGTTTGCTCGGGTGGGGAATCTTGTAATTGCTGCACTGAATACCCTTAAACACGCAGGCGCGCGTGTCGTGTCCGCTTCTGGCCCAGTTCTGACGCCCCCACCAGCCGCCGCCGCCTTCACGCCCCGCGAGGCAGGGCGCTGCCGCCCTGTGGCTTCCCGTTGGTTTTTGCAGCCGGAGTCGTGGGCTTGTAGGAGAGCTGCCCCGGAAGCACGGGCCCTGGTGGCTCCGGTTTCCGTGTCACGTGGCTGGGGACTTTCTGGGCAGCCCTCCCGGGTGTTTACATAAATAAGATGTTGACAGACGTAGCTCAGTGACCAGGTCTTATGGAAGCCATTGAAAGCACGAGGTGCTCCAAGACTTGTTGTTAAGGAGAGTCGAATGGGAGAGAAAGAAAGAAAGAGAAATTTTGCGCGTTCTAGCAGCGATACAGAATTACTTACTACCGGCCCGATGGGCCGTGGCAACCCAATAACCCAATTTAGTATAAACTCCATCGTAGTTCTTGCCTACTCTCTCCTTTTCTCTTTGTCACTTTAAAAGAAAATTTTTTATTGTAGAAATGGTCAGATTTTACAAGTAGAATGTTGCATTAACTTTCAAATACCCTTTCCTCAGATTTAAATTTCCTCAGCATCTTGCCATGCTCTTAAAAATCTGTTCTTTTTTTTTTTCTTTTCAGAAATGGTTTAACGCAAATCCCAGATGCCGTATGTTTACCTCTGTGCACGTTATGGGCATCTCTAAAAAGTATCTGGATATTTCCCTACGGAACTGCTCACTAATCTCATACCTAATAAAAGTAACATTTTGGATTCATCTAATAACTAGCCCATATCCAAACTGTCTAGATTGTTCTAAAATGTCTATTAAAGCTGTTTATATCCTGGTTCAAGCAAGCGAAGTTACAGGAGGCGCTCAGTTAACCAGCAGCCAGGGGGGATGCCCGGTAGGGGTAAGCAGACCCCGGTGACCGGGGCGCGAGCGACCGGCAAACCCACATTCGCTCGGGGGCTGGGGGTGCAGGGAGGTCGTACTGTGCGGGCGCAGCGTTGGGTTTTGTCTCTTGAGTCTTAATCTAGAGCATTTACCCTGTTTTCTGAGGAAGCCGATTTGAATGTCTGTCCTACTTTGTGCATTTGTGTGTCTGTTTCCTCTTAATGTGTTAGACGTGTTCATATATACCGGTGGGTCCCCATCAGGAGTAGTTTCTCCCTGCACAGGTTGGGGGACATCTGAGAATGTCTGGCTTTTTAGCTGTCACGATCCAGTGGGTGGCATTTCTCTGATGCTGCTAGCCAGCCTCCGGGGCTCAGGGGGGCCTCCAGCACCAAGGATTTTTTGGCTCCAAATGTCAGTGATTCTGAGGGTGAGGATCCGTGTGCTTCTCTCCCAGTATTTCCTGTAGACGAGAAGTCAGCTGTTAGAGTCAAGGGAAGTCTTTTTGCTAAAAATAGTTTAATGGTCCAAGACTGCGGGTGCTGTTCGGTGTTTTGATCCGGGTGCTGCTTACAGGAGCGCGTCACTTTGTGAACGTACAGGTGTGAGCCGTGTACTTTCTAACCGTATGTCATATTCCAATTTTGAAAGTTAACTTGAAAAGAATCTTCCCACTCTTGCCGTGGACCTTCCTCTTCGTGGCTCCCACCTCAGATTCTTAGATAGTCAAGAAATCTTTAAATGGTCCTTTCTTCTAAAGTTCCTCAGCACTCTAATGTGAAATGAAGCGCTTGTGGCCTAATTACTGGGGTGCTTGAGTGCCCGTTAGGGCCAAGGCAGGGCGCTGGTATGTTCCCAGCGCTGGGGAGTTGAACTGAGGGACAGACACCCGAACAGTAAGTCATGTTGGGCCACTTGTACTTTGCTAGCTTAAAGGAGAAAGTCCTTTCAGATAGGATGGCCTCGAGGGGAAAGGTCACCTGTCCTGCGCGGTGGTGATTTGGGAAAGGGGCGTGTCAGGCAGAAGGAGCAGGGAGCTTGGGAATGCAGTGGGGTGTGCGGGGACCCCGGCTGGAAGGTCGTCTTAAAGCCAGCTTCTCTCCGTCCGATAGATCGCGGGAAGGGCAGGCAATGGATTTTTTCTGACAGTTGGTTCTCAGTGCGGGCCAGGGCCTCGTTTGCAACTGAAAGGACTGTTGTTGGAGTAATTGAATCACAATGGGCCCTGACTCTTTTCACATCAAAGTGTAAAAGAATCTCCAGAGGTGATAAACGGGGGCTGCTGGACTCATTACTTGTAAACAAAGCTAGGGGATGACCTCTACATTTTTTTTAATTAAAAGAAAACAGGGTTTCCTAGCGGTGAGTGTGGGGCTGCTCCTCGTTTGAATTTTGACTGCTCACACTGGAGAAAGATCTCTGTTAAGGCAACCAAGGGGCGGCCACTGTTACCTGGCTTTGTCCAGACTCAGTCCTGGACAGATGCGCTCTCCCTGGGTGACCCCGCAGGTATCCTCAAGGGCTGAGCATCGAGGCGCCCTGGGTTCAGCTGCACTGTCATTGCAGTAAGTGACAACAGGGCAGAGAGCTGCAAATGAGAATAATAATGAGAATTCTATGAGAGAATGTAGTTTTTAAAACCCAGCTGAGTGCTCACTGAGTTGGAATTTAATAAATATTTTCTTGGTTTTTGTCGACCTGTCTTTGATATCGTTAGTGTTCCGGGCCTTAGGAATTTGAGGTTTAACAGTTCGGTCTCTGTTGGACGGTCTGTAGCCCACCTGGGCCCTGAAACCTGGTCTGAGGTGGGTCTAGCAACGTGCAAACTGCTCAATCAGATGTTCCTGCCCACGGTGGGGTCAGGTGATTATGAGACTGGTTTTTGTTTGTTATTTATGGAATTTATACTATTAAGAGTTTGTGTGGGTGACTCAATGCATTCCTTTCTCAATAAAATCCTCACTTTATCTTTCCTATTATATTACATTAAGAAATAGTTTAGGGTATACGGAGGCTGTCCTGACAAAATCCAGCCGTTGTCAATGCAATGAGAACGGTTACGTGGCGGGGTTACCCTCCTGCACCCAGGTAAATGCGCTGAACTGTAGAGAAAGTGGATATTTAATTAATACTTTGTACCCTCTTATTTTAAGTAAATAAATTGTGTATTTCCTTCTGGTTTGTTTGATTTTAAATGGAGGGCCTTCTCTGTTCTCGTAATAATCTAAGATTGACTCATTCATTCAGCAAAGACTTGTAGAGATCCTTGATGTCACAGGTGCCTACTAGGAACTTGGGGAGGGGGTGGGGACAGGGGACCTGGTACAGGTAGTTTAGTCTTGTAGGAGCTCCTATTAGAGCGGCCTTGGCCAGCCTATGGCCCGTGGGCTGCATGTGGCCCAGGAAATGTGGCCTAACACAAATTTGTAAACTTTCTTAAAACATTACGAAAATTATGCGTGGGCCTTTTTAGCTCATCAGCTGTCGTTAGTGTATTCTGTGTGTGGCCCAAGACAGTTCTCCTTCCATGGTGGCCCCGGGAAGCCAAAAGGTTGGACACCCCTGTACTAGAGCTTGCATTCTAGGTCGGAATCCTACCGATCGCAGCTCATGGGTGTTGCATCTCTACTATGTAACGGTATTACCATCAGGTGGTTTTCCTCTAATGCTTTAAACTTCTTTCAGTGCGTTATTCTCAGTTTTCTGTTGATTTTCACCTCCTAGGGATCTTCCAAGGCAGGCAGGTTTAAAAAAGTTCAGTGGTCTGCCCAAGATCCCAGCATCGGTAATAAAATTGTCCTCTCAACCTGGAATGAGTTTTCTCTCACTTTCCCAGCCCCCTTAAGCTTATCAAAAATCTTAGTCATCTTTCAAGGTTCCACTGAAATAACACCTCTTTCATAATCCTCATCTTCCAAGAAATTCATTTGTCTTTTTGTGCACTCCCACCTTTGCCTTTACCTCTGTGCCAAATTTCAACTCAGCCTCTCTTTCCTAAATTCACCCTTCAGTACCTGCTCTGCTGTAATGGACTGGACATTTCTCCTTCGCAGTGAACATGGCGCTGCCCTTTGTCACTAGAGGGAGCTGGAGGGACATCGCTGGAGTTAGGCAGAGGCCCTCCCTGGTCGTGGTTGCTGCTTCTCCTTACTCCTGCTGTGCGGTCTGTCAGTGTGAGCACGCACTATGTGCGTGTGTGTGTGTGTGCGTGTGTGTGTGTGTGTGTGCGTGTGTGTGTGTACGTACACCCAGCTCCCTCTGGGACCTGCCATCAGCCCGGGCGTGCCGGCACCCCAGAGGACTGCGTCCTACTGCCTGGCTGGCGGGGACCAGGTCCGTGGGCTGCAGCCAAACCCTCATCAGTGACATCTCAACTTTGGTTTTGGAGAGGGACCCTTCCTCAAAGTGTGTCCCTTAGGACTCTCTTTCGGGTAAGGGTGCCTTTTAGCGTCCTTTTTATGTCTTTCTCGTTATCGCCCTATCACGGTCTAATACCCTTTATGTTAAACTTGTGTTCACATCATCCTGTGGTTTCTCTGTACTGGTTAGACCCAGACTAGTACAACCTCTAGTGCTTTCCTCCCTCGTTTCAGTGTCACTTCACACATCTGCGTAAATCGTACACCACTTTTCCACCAGAGGCCTGTGTGACCCTTCACTATGGTCCCCGTGCTTCGCGGACAGTCAGCGCTTAACGAGCGATGGAGTTGGCTGCTGTTAGGGCTGCTACTGTCAGGGGAGAGGAAGGAGGGTGATAGTTCTGTTGTTATTTATTTGCCCTTTCTTGAAAAAACAACCCAGAATTCTTTTTCTGTTATTGAGGGTTTACCTTAGTGTTTCCGTGAAATCCTGTAACTTTTGAGGTAATTACTGTTGACCCACCTGCTAAAAACTACATTCTAGGAGCTCTATATGAAGTCTTCAGAATTGTCTCAACAGTGATTTACTGCTGCTTATTTGTCTTCATTGACTTTGTAAAAAACAAATTGTTTTTACGTAGAGCACAGGCCTTACAGGCAGTGGTGCTTGCAAATCCCCTGGACTTTACTTTTCAGGCCAGTTTGTCGGTGTCACCTCGCAGCGGCTCTTTTGCCTGCTTTAAGCCCTCGGTGAATGTTCAGGTCCTACACACACACTTGCTAAGTTTTCTCTCACCAACCCAGGAGCAAAAGTGGTGTGAAAGCTATAGCCCACAGGGAAATTTTCTTTCTTCATTTGGCATTTTAAGCCTTTGTCTAGGAAGGCAGTGTAGCCAGAAAAGCAGGCGTGTTGCTTGTCTCTTGCAGAGGGGTGGGCCGTTATGGCTCAGAGAAAGGGAATATCGGTGCTTGCTGTCATTGTGAAGCTAATGGGCATGTTTGAACCCTTCATGCTTATTTGGTTCAGCTAGCCTGCTTGACCCTTTAAGAAGGACTGATGTCAGCTCACGCGCAGTTGCATGTGCCTTCCCTTCCCCAAGCGCATCCTTCCTCATCGTCATCGTCATCGGGCTTTGTCATCGGGCTTTGTCATCGGGCTGTGTTGTGGCCCAGGTCTTGCCCCCCCCCCCCCCCCCCCACGCAGATGGCCTTCCTCACACCAAAGCAGGATTTCGCTCCGCTGTGAAGAGAGGATACACTCAAACCCCCGTTTCAGAATTTGGTATGAAGAAAGTTTGTTGTTTCTGTTGACAAAAGGCACCTGGCATCCTTAGACTCAGGGAGTGGGTGTGGTTTTCCGAAGTGCCCCCCAGATGGGTGTGCTGTGTCCTCCCCACTTCCCCGAGGTGTCAGTGTCAAGGTGACTCGGTAATCTGAGAAGAATATTCAGTTCCTTTGGAATATGTGTAGTCCAGACAGGGGTGCTCAGTGTTTTCTTTTATACTTCGGAAACGTTCAGCCCCTACTGTGTGCAGAGTGCTGCACAGCCCGTTGGGCGCACAGTGTGGACATTTCTTCCCTCCTCTGGGATTCCTTCTCTGGGGCTCATCCTCGTCCTTGCTCACAAGCTTTTTACTCTTCCACTCCCATGTGCAACCTTTTCTTTTCCTGCTTGATAAAAGTTGTCATCCTCAAACCTTCGTGCCTGACTTTCTTCCTTCTTGTGCCACACATTTTCTCGGTATGCGTTCTCGTCGTGGCTTCACCACCCCCAGCAGGTCACCCCCCCATTTGGAGTTCTAAGCCAGATCTGCCTCCAGAGTGCCATCATGGCCCTCGCATGTTCCTGTACCCTTCTGAATGTGAGTCTCTTCATCCTAAGGTCATTGTTCCTCCTCTTCTGGTCCTCAATGGGCTGACTGTCAGCAGGAAAGGACAGACATTAGGCTCTGCTTTAGAAACGTCCAGGGTTGTCCTTCATCTGCAGTTTGGAGTTGGATCCCCTTAGTGTGGCCTTCAAACTCGCCATCTCCTGGACCTCAGTCTTCAAGTCTCATCTCCCAGCTCCTTTCCCGCCACCAGCCTGGGTGCTCAGCTGTGCAGGAGTTCTCAGGGTTCCCTGCACGGGCTTTGGTCCTCAGAGGCTGTGCCTTGGCGTGTGCTCTGCCTGCCTCCCATCGCTGTTTCATTCACCCATTCCGTCACCTGTACGTGCTGTCGGAGAGGTGCAGTACTTTACAGGGCACCTAAATGCAGATTTGGGGAATAATGAGGGAAGCCTTCTTGGAGAAAGAGGTGGCTAGGCAGAAAATAAATGTCTGTTTAAAAGTTAATGTATTGAAAAAGTTGGGTGGTGGAATGGGGAGAAGAAAGATGGATTTCAGTTGAAAGGAATCACACTTGTGAAGATTTGAGTTGAAAAAAATTGGGTCCTTTTGAGGGACTGAATGAACTTCATTATGGCGGAAGCATGGAGCACCAGGCCAGGTAACGATCTGGTGGGCCATGCTAAGGCATTTGACTTTGTACAATATTTAAGGGAATGGGAAGCCATCAAGTAATTGTAAGTAGGTCAATGGTTGACATGATTTTAGAAGGTCACTTGTCAAACGGAGAATGGAATAGAGTGGGACGGAAGTGGAAGTAGGAAAACCAGTTGGGGGACTATTAAGTAGTCCATGGGAGAGCTAGAAAGAACTGAATGGCTTCTGGATAACTTTGGACAAATAGTGACAGTTCGTAGGCAGGGGTGTCTACCCTTTTGGCTTCCCTGGGCCACATTAGAAGAATCATCATCATCTTGGGCCACATGTAAAATTCACTAACACTAACGATAGCTGATGAGCTAGGAAAGGTCCAGGCATAATTTTCATAAAGTTTTAAGAAAGTTGACTAATTTGTGTTGGGCTACGTTCAGAGCTGTCCTGGGCCACCTGCGGCTCGTGGGCCACAGGTTGGACAAGCTTGGTGTATAGGATGTGTGAAAGAGAAGGGTTAAGAGCAATCCCTAGTCATTTGGTTTTGTGACTGGGAGGAGAGTTGAGGTTGGTGATAGCTATGGAGATCCTTGAAGGTGGGGATGCCAAGTGGGCAATTGGTTATCTAAGAACAGAGCTCACTGGGTCTGGCGTAAGACACACATTCCTTCAGTAGAGATTGAATCACAGGTGTACACAGCATTTCCCCAGAACAGTGAGAAGATGAGGATGCCAGGCAGATGAAACTAAGTAGCAAGAAGGCTCAAGGGGATTGAGCAGGAGTTGTCAAGGAAGGGGGAGGAGAACCTGCGGAGTGTCAGCTTGGGGGCCCAGAGGAGACGGCGTTAGAAGCAGAGCAGTTTGGAGCTTCACATGCTCTTGGGCGGCTGGTTCAGTCCCCTCTTCTGTGCAGCTTCCCCTCTCACCCTCAGGCAGTGATGGCCCCCCGCCTCTCAAAGATACAATCTTTTATCGCGGTACTTATTTTATTAAGTTGCTTTTATGTCTGTCTTCCTCACAAGATTTTGTCATTGGACAGCTGATTAAGAGCTGTCACCTTTGTGTCTCCAAGGGCTGACGTTGTCCCTGCACTTCAGATATTCAGATATTGCATAGATTGATAAATTAGTTAAGTAATTTAAATATGAATGGCAATTGGCCTCTATCATCAAGACATGGTTATGCTGTGCTCCAGCCTTAGGATCACCCATAACTGAGCCCACAGGGGCTCGGGGATCTGACCCCTCCCTGCGGCGGGGAGAGCGGACCCTGCAGCAAATCGTGACAGATAGACGTTGTGTAATATGCAATGAAAGTAGTAAGCACAGTCCACAAATAACATCCTAGGCGAGAATTTGGGACCCACTAGGCACACCTGGTGGGCTTGGTGGGCCACCTCAGCAGCTCCTCGGTCTCTGTGAGCATCTGCTGTATACATCACCAGGGCAGCTCAGCCACAATACACCGAGGAGCTCCTGAGGGCCGTTTGCACGAGCCCCCGGCCCCCACCTCTCAGGGCTTGCTAGCGCCTTGCTGACGGGCAGCTTGAACACCGCCTGCTCCGGAAGCGTTTTCCAACACACAGCGTTCCTGAGCCACAGAAGCCATTTTTGGATGGTGTGAAACCCTGTGTATTATTATCCAAAGGCAAATAAGAACTCACATGACCACCCTCAAAAAAAAAAAAAAAAAAAAGAAAGAAAGAAAAAGAAATAAAGCGAAATGGTTGTGTCCTCTTGGTGATTTGCCTGATTTTTGTCTCTCTGGACTTAGAATGGGTTTAATATGTGGACATTCTGTCACAGCCCCGTGTAGCATTTTCTACACTCACAGTGGCAGGAGTATGACATTTCGACTGTATCTGGTTCTTGTGACGGGCAGAGACCTCAGGCACAACACCTCTGTGACCTGGCGTCGGGGGCTTGCACTAGGGGGTATGGGAAATGGCGACTCTCGTAAAAAGAAGCTGGTCCGTGGGTGGTAGAAAGCAGAGCGAAAAGATTTATGAGCAGCATCCTGTTCTGGGGTCGCTGCTGGGGACAGAAAGGGGGAGCGACTGCTACATAAATCACTAGGGCAGCTCAGGAAATGAAGCCTACCCTAGGAGGGTCTCCAGGGGACCTTTGTGGATCTCTTTTGCACATGGGTAGAGGAGAATCAGAACCTGGGACTCTCAGGTCTGCGTGGGGCTTACTGCTAACCCATGTTTCAGAGCGGGGGTGGGGGGGGAGGAGAGCAAAATGCAGAGATGGCACAATGGGCCCCAGAATCTCCTATGCCTTCACTAAATGCTTGCTGAGCTGTCGAGAAAAGAAGAGTGAAGGTGGGGAGCAGAAGGTGGTCATGGACCCCGGCCTGCCCCGGGGCCCTCTGCGTGGAGGGCCTCCCCATTCCTTCCTCCGTCCCGTCCGGGTCTGCTCTAGTGCATGAGGTCTTGGCTGCGGGCTGAGGAGTTGGGCCCGAGAGCTTTCCTTGTGTTTTGTTTTTGGTCTTTTTAAATGAAAGACACTCGAATTAGTCTATCAGTAGGGGATTAGACCCTACATTAGCATATACCTGCTAAATAGAAAATGAAATGACTATTAAAAAGCATGAGACAACTCTGTGGGTACCTCGTGGCACGACGCTGTGTACAAACCCCAGAACAGAATCACAGGCGTGACCCTATCTATATGGGCAGGAATAGAGAGCTGTATCTGTCTGAACAAAATATGCGTAAAACGGGTCTGAAAGACGCGTCCCAGCCTTTGCAAAATTCTTTTTCTTGGGAGCAGAAATATTTGAGATGCTTAGTAGGATTTTATTTTTTAAATTTATACACTGAAGGGTAATACTTTTTTCATGACGTGCATCCATTAATTTCATAGTTAAATTTAAGATATTAAAATGAAAACATGTCCTGGAATATTTGAAAAAGTGGAAGAATGATCATTCTGCTGCTTTCTTTAAAAAATTAAATGTTGCTCATTTTCACTTATTCAGTCAATAAACATTTATGTTCCTGTTGCCTCCCGGGCATTGTTCTATGTAATGAGGATGTAACAGCAAATAAACCCAACGAGATCCTGCTTTCCTAGAGCTGCTTTCCAGTGTGGGGTTAGACAACGAGCAAACAGGTGAAATGCCAGGGTTATGAAAGCAGGGTTAGTGGGGGTGATAGTGTCAGGTGTATGGGGGACTGCCCATCAAACCTGCTTCGGTTCTCCAGCCTTCTCCAGCACTTTGCCGCTATTGTACACTGCCTCGTATGCTAGTTTATATCTCCTCGTTAGCAAAGGCCTCTCTGATTAGATGATATTTGAGAAGAGACCTGGAGGAGTCTAAGCCAGACAGAGGACTGGCGGTGGAAGTTGGGGGCACTCTTCAGGCAGAGGGAGCCTGGCAAAGGCCCCGAGGCAGTGTGTGCTTTGTGCATCAGGGAAACGGGGTGGCAGCCAGCGAGGCTGGAGCAGGGCCATGGGGAGAGCGGGTGGCATGAGGTCTGCGTTAGCAGGAGGCTAGATTACGGCGGGCATGCAGGAAGGGCTGCGGTGAGGTGAAAGTCATGAGAGGGTTTTGACCAGAGGGGTGACACTACCTGAATGTCCTTTTAACAGAGTTGCTCTGGAAGCTTTGTGGAGTTTACGTTGTGGTGGGCATGAGTAAAAGCAGTTTAGGGGACACTGCCCCTGCAGCGGGTGGGGATTATCCTGCTCTCCTGTTTCCCAAATGGAGAAGTCAGAGTTTGGGTGCATGAACATAAAACATTACGGCGTAGGGGCTAGGCCCTGCGTTTTCCTGGTGCTCATTTCAGTGCTTGCTCTGTTACACAAATAAGGGTATCTAACCTGGAAGTTTCCATTTCCTAGCATGTCATTATAGTATGTTACTTTTAATAGTGAGATCTCTGGGGAATGATTGTGAACGTGGCCCATAATGTCTAAGGGTTCTAGCCTCATGCAGTGCTGCGTCTGATCATGACATTTTCTAAAATTCTGGGTCAGAATGTGAGTTAGTGTTACCTTTTCCATGTCAGGATTGGGATGAACATACACCTTTCAGTTCTCGTGTTGCCAGCGGGTACGAAGCAGTGGTTTAGCTTACCTGGGGACCCCGTACCTTGGGCGTGCATTCATGTTAGAGCACACCTGTCTACCGTAAGGCTGGTGCGTTAAAGAGTTTACTTCAGCAGGAGCTTATCAAGAGTTGGCCGCGTGCAAAGCACTACGCTGTGACGTTCTTGGAGAGCTGTCGCATAAACAGCAGTACGTACAGTGCCTTTGAAAGAGTTTACAGTCTGTTGGGCACAACAGGCAAAAGCACTAAGGTTATTACGGAGTTGCAAGATGACATGGAAGTACAAAGGAGGTAGAGGCCAATTCTGAGCAGGGTTATGGGGAAGGCTTCATGAGTGAGGCGGCACTTGACACGGGTATTGCAGTTCGGAGAGGAGCTGAAAAGGCACTTCGTGCTTCAGGGCAGCCCGAGGGGTGTGTGGAAGGAAAAGTGTTTAGGGAGTAGTCTGTCACAGCTGGATTCAAGTATTTTCAGGAGAAGGAAAAGAGGAGGCACCGGGAGCAGTGGGGCCCTTCCACGAGGCCTGAACCGATGCAGTTCGGTAGATAGCCCTGGCGCGGGCGCTGTGGAGCGCGTGACTGGGGCCGCTCTGGGCGGCCACGTGCTACAGCGGCGCGGGGCGGCAGATTTCAGAGGCGGTCTGGAGAAAAATGTAAACGGGCTCATCATTAACTTTATACTGATTACAAATTCAACAAAGAATAAGGGTATTTTGTATATGTTCGTTTCAGATAAAACATTGTTAAAATTTGTTACACTGGTTTCTTTTTAATATGTCTAATAGCAAATTTAAAACGACTTTTGTAGCCCGCAGGATTTTCTGTTGGTCACAGCCAGCCTGGGCTACGGCTAGCCGCCCTGGAAGAGGGACTGAAAGCAAGGCGAGTGGCAAGACGGAAAGGCACCGGCTCAAAGTGGGAAAGGAGAGTCTTCTGGATTTACTCTGCTTGGTGCGGGCGGGGCCGAAGACATCCTCGAGCTCGTGGTTTTCCTGTTGCAATCAACTTGAAATTGTGTGCTGCTGCACGGAGGCGTTGGAGGGCGAGGGACGATGATGGCTTCATTTGGGGCTTGTTGATCTCAGGCTGTACTGTAGGGAGATTAATTTGGCAGCAAAATGTGGAGCTGGCAGAGGCTGGAGGTTGAGAGACCAGTTAGGTCGGGTCCCAGGCCCATGACACCTGGGTGCTACAGCCTCTCGGAGGGGGCAGGGTGAGAGTGAGCTGCACTATAGAAATCATCTGCACAATTGCTTGGTGGTTTATTCTGAATTTTACATTGAGCTTCCCAATTTACCAGTCCTTGATCCGCCCCCCCCCCTTAAATAACCATACCTTTTATAGTGGGGAGAGAGGGACATGTACAACTTATGGTGTGACCAATAAATGGTAATGCAAATATTTAGACTAGTATAGCAACTTATCTTTTTACTTTTTTTTTTTTTTTTAATGTGGGTAGTTCCCTGGCTGGGAATCGAACCCAGGCCATAGCGTTGAGAGTGCCGAAGCCTTAGCCACCGCACCCCCAGGGAGCTCCCTTTACTATTTCTTGAAGCAGATGGATTTGGTAAAGAGAAGGGAAGTATCCAAATGACTGATTCACTGAGCTTTATTTCCTTAGAATCAGATGATGAGTAAAAATGTGTTTATTATCAAAGTCTTCCTTTTTGAGAGTTGTCTTCATTCATTCATGCATTATGCACTGAACAGGTAAGCTGGTAGTGCATTAAAATCTGATGTATCAAAGGTGATCAAGATAAGGGTCCCGTCTGTTTAACCAGGGAGATGGACACACAGATGAATTATGACAGCGTGCTACACGCCGTAACGGACACGTCAGTACCGTGTTACAGGGTTATAGAAAGGTCTGTGTAAGACCTTTCTAGTGAGAACTCTGGTGGTTCTGATGTTTTTCACTTTCTTTTGGAGGCCGTAGGGCCAGCCCTTCTGCCTGAAGCAGTGCTATGTCAGAAGTGCACTTTTTCATTAAAATGTTGTCCTCCTTCAGCTTTTGAGTGTGTAAATGGAGTCATATACAGTAAATACATTCTTGTGACTATTCCACCAGGATCATTTTGGTTATTATCTGAAGTTGCTTCTTTTTGCTAAGATTTTAACTGCCGACGAAGGTATCAGACAGGAAGTACCATCAAGGATTGCCAACGTGTGATTTCCTGAAAGGGTATTTCTTCAGATTAACAGCACTCATGTAAAGTATCTTAAAGGATAAGTGCTGTGAAACCACAGTAAAGCATTTACCGTACCCTTCAAAAGCTGGACATAATGTTAAGTTCAGAAAAGAACTTTGGTGACTAGCAAAGAAAACAAAAATGGGGGTCACGATACGAGGCAGGAGCTGCCAGGCTGGGGTGCAGGAGCGTCCGCGGCTCTCTCTGCTCTCCGATTCCAGGCCCTCTTTCTTGGGCTTTTGTCACATGAATGCTGTTGACAGACCGCCCGGGTTTTCGCAATAGGCTCCAGTTCCCTGTACCTCCAGCTAACTGCTGCCTCCCCACCCCCTCCGTCAGCTGCAGTGAGCTTTCTAAAACCGCAGCTGCTTAAGAAACTGCTGGATCATTGCTGTCTAAACCAAAGCACAGTACTGCAGGTGTTCCCACAGCTTCGTGGGCCCTCACCTACCTAGGCATCCTCTGCGTCTCTCCTGGGCAGTGCAACACGAGCTTTCACCCAGCGGCCGTGCCTTCCTGCGCCTCTGACTCCGACCAGACTGGCCCCATGCCCAGAATAGTCTTCCAACACTACTGCATTTTCCTGGGGAAATCCTATTTATCCCCCCTTAACCTTTATTTGATTTCCATTTAACAGACGTTTATCGAGGCCTTCCCATGCACTGCTGCGTCAGGCCTGTCCGCCCTGCGGCCCAGGACGGCTTGGAATGTGACCCAGCACGAATTCTTACAACATTATGAGATTTTTTTGGTGGGACCTTTTTAATTTTTTTAGTTTTTTAGCTCATCAGCTGTCATTAGGGTTAGTGTACTTTATGTGAGGCCCGAGACAGTTCTTCTTCCAGGGTGGCCCAGGGGAGCCAAAAGGTCGGACACCCCTGCACTACGTATTGCGGGTATAAAGCACGTTAAAATGGCATTTTTATTGTTTTGTTTTGTGTGTTTTTTTTTAAATGTATTTCTTTATGGTCAGACTTGCTGCAGTGACATTGGTTAACAAGAGTTACGTAGGTTCCAGTGCACCGGTGTGTAGTGGCCCCTGTGTCGCCTTACGTGCCCACCACCCAGTGTGAGTTCTCCCCGTCCCCGTCCCCGTCCCCGCGTGTGGGGCTCAGACAGGGTGCTGTTTCCAAGGGGCTAGGAGTGCAGAGGGCGGGCCCGCGCATGCTGGTTAGTATTCCTGTGTAGTAGGACGAGGCGTGGGAAGTACGGTGACAGAGCGACGGTTAGCACGTCGTGCCCCCTGGAGCGCACGTACTCGTGGGGGACACAGAAATCCTGTGGGAGGTACCGGTAAGGAAGGCCTCAATTTGGAAGCAGGTAACTGGGGGGGGGGGGGGGAACAGTCAATTTTAGGTTTAAAATAAAGGAGCGTCAGGATTGGCCTGCCTGAGTAGGTGACATCTTTTAAAAGGCCCTTAAGCAAGTAATGTCAATAGGGCATGACACAGGTTGATTGTCATGGAGTGAGTGGCTGCGGGAGGCCCAGGCGTGGAACTGTAGGTGGACAGCGGTGACAGCGCGGGGGGACCCGGTAGCGGGGCACAGGCACAGCCCGCAGGCGCAGGCCGGGCTCCCCGCGCACAGGCACCGCCCTTGCAGCTGTCTTCGTGGGCTGTCACCCAAGTGGCGAAGAGCAAGGAGCCCAGAGGCAGGAGACACGGCTGAGAAGTGGGTGGTTAAGGGGGCTCTGGGGTCAGAGTTGGACTCACGTTTCGGCCTCTGGCCTTCCCATGCCCAATACCTAGGACAAGGTTAAAAAAGTCTTTCCTGTGCCTCAGTTTCCTCATCTGTAGAACTGAGGTGGTGAGCGTATTGGCCTTGTCAGTGCACACACTAAGGGGTGCAGAAATGAGTACCCTACAAGTGTTCGGAGCAGGGGGGAGCACGGAGCAGGTGCCCACTAGCGGCGGGGGCGGCCGTCCTGCACCCCCTACGGCGGGGGCGGCCGTCCTGGGACCCCTATGGCGGGGGTGGCCGTCCTGGGACCCCCCTACGGCGGGGGAGGCCGTCCTGCACCCCCTACGGCGGGGGCGGCCGTCCTGGGACCCCTATGGCGGGGGTGGCCGTCCTGGGACCCCCCTACGGTGGGGGAGGCCGTCCTGCACCCCCTACGGCGGGGGGACCCTGGACCCATTCCAGCCCCATGAAGGCCGAGTCGCAGCAGAATGACCTGCTCGCGCGTCTGATTTTCAGACGTCCCCGCAGAGTGCGTGTGAGCGTGCGTGCCAGGGAGCAGGGGCCGGAGTCCCCATTACCTGGACCCCCTCAGCTCACCTTTCCCCCTGGCCCCCTGCAGCATTCCTGGGCCTTCCCCCACGCTCCCACGTGGTGGCCTTCTCCCATTGTGTTTGATAGTTTACCTTTCTCACACAAGACTGAGTCCCCTCAGGGTGTTCAGGACTGTGGGTTACTCATCTTTACGTGCCAGCGCCAGGGGTAGCACCAACACTGGCACACACTGGGCATGGGAGGTGTGTGTGGAATTGATTTGAAAGGTTTGCTAGGGAGTCGCCCTAACTTATAATTGAGGAGAAAGGTCTCCCATGGCCAGGTCTGGGCATGTTGCTGTGGAGGGTGTGCTCCCTCTTTCACACACCAGGTATGTACTGAGTGTCTGCTGCACGGGGTGCCATGGAGAACAGAGATGAATCAGCGCGGACTCCGCCCCGGGCTGTGGGGGCTCCCACCGCTTTAATTGTGGGGGTGCGGGGCAAGGTAAAGGGCTGCGGCCGGGCTTAATGAGAAGTAAGCTTGGTCTAGTCGTGTTGGGCTTTTTGTTGACATGTATAATTCCTTCTACCAATGAAGCTCAAAATTACTATTATTTTCAATGGTGTCTTATCGGTGGCACTTTCTTCCTCACTGGTACATTGCACTTTGATGTCATGACAGAATCTGTCTGATAAACTGGTTGGTATGACGTTTCACAGTGAGCCTGCTCGTTTCTCAGATTTTAATCTTGTGTAGACACGGGTCTGCCCCTGTGAGAGGGGATACACCCTTGTCCGTGGACAAAAGAGGTTCCTGGGTTCTTTGTTCTTGGATTACCCCATGAGCAGCGGGGCTGTCACGTTGGACTAGAGGCACACAGTTACAGGTTCTCATTACAGCTGTAGTCGTAAACCTTTGGGGTTGCCTGTCTCTGCTGTTCTTACCAGATTTCTTGGGCACCTGTAGCCTACCCCACTGTTTTTCTTTTGTTTGTTTCTTGTTGTTGTTTTAATGGAAAAGGCAGACTTGTTCTGTTGCGACCATTTCTAACTCTTTGCCTAGACCATCAGTGCACAACCTTTTGGCTTCCCTGGGCCACATTGGAAGAAGAGCTGTCTTGGGTCACACATAAAATACACTAACACTAATGATAGCTGATGAGCTAAAGAAAATGTCGCAAAAAAAATCTCATAAGGTTTTAAGAATTTGTGTTGGGCCGCATTCAAAGCCGTCCTGGGCCCCACGTTGGACGTGCCTGGCCTGGACCCTTTTCCTTTTGCCCAGGGAAAGGCTCCTTATTGAAAGTTTGCCTCAGATCCTCTCAACGCCCGTGAGCGGCAAGCGCCTGGGACCCCCGCTGGCCACGCGGCATTCCCACACCCCTTTGCTTTGCTTTCGTGAGCACACCAAGGACGTCCCGGTGCACCACACCCTCAAATACGTGTAGATTAGATGAACTAATATTACTAAAGCCTATGTGAGGGGGGAAGGTATTGAAATCACTCAGATTTTTAAGGAGTGTGCTTATCAAACCTATCAAAGCAGTTGTACATTTTAAATGTCCTTTAATATGAAAGGATGCTTGATCATGCACAGTAAGAGAGAGACAAATGAAAACTAGCCCATAAGCAACCCTATCTTTTCTGTCACAGTGGTAGAATTTGATGTGTTTTGTTGAGGAGACTGTGTAGAGGGAAAAGCACTGTACTCTCACAGACAGCTGCTGGGGGTGTCAAATGGAATAACCCTGTGAGGAGGGTTTGGCAGCCGGTAGCAAAATTACATTATTATTTACCCTTTGCTCCACGCAGCTTACTTCTAGGAATTTATCCCCAAGACACACTGACAAAAATAAGAAAAAGATATTATCCACAGGTTTATTCATTGCAGACCATATGTAATAGCAAATGACTGGAAATAATCCAACTGTCAATAGGGAGTTGGTTTTTAAAAAAATCTGATACTTCAACAACACGGAGCATTCATCGTACAGCTATAAAAGGAAATGAGGATTTTTTGTCTATTGTGTGATCTCTAAGATATATTTTAAAAGGCCAGGTGCAGAATAGTATGCATAATTATACAATCTTTTATTTAGTAAGGGAAAAAGAATATGAAAGTGTATGTGTATTTACTTATATTAAAAGAATACATAATAATAGGATAAGCCAAAAACTGATAGGGGCACCGAAATAGAAGCTTGGCATGCCTGAATGCACCTTGCTTTGTGGCTCACTTTGGAACTACTCAATGTTGTACATAATTTTAAACAAAACTGGTGGGGGGACTGTCCCTGAAAAATTGAAAGCAGCAATGAACAAATGAATTTAATCATTTCTTAAGCTGGTTTATATCTACCACAAGGAATGATAGTCGGTCTCTGCAGAACCCCATTACCCACAGATTTACGCTGTTACGGCATAAAGAACGCCAGTTCCCCAACGCAGTGGCGCACATTTCAGTTAGCACAGCAATTTCATGAGGTGTGATCTCTGCTGCTAGCTCTTACTCCACAAATAAGCATATAAATAACAGATGGCATCACGATCGGTGATGAATCATGTCACTTCTTTAAAGCCCGTTGGTGATTGGTTACCGACTTGGTCATTTAACAAAAATAAACAAAGTCTGTAGCTGTGTTGCCTCCTGGTCTCCCAGTGACAAGCCCACGTGATAGTTCACGTAAATGGGTAATCGAAAGAGAGAAGAGGCCCACAGCGATGGAAGTGCAGGAAAGAAAAAGTGACAGCGCTGGGAGTGCAATTGTGATAGCGTGTAAATGAAGTCACAGGAGAACTGGCTGACTGGGGACAGCCAGAACAGAGTGCAGGACAGCTTAGTGACCAGAGCGCTGTGACGAACAGGGCGGCGGGGTCCCAGAGCACGTGGTGCCTCAGAAACACTCACCTGAAGGGAAGACACTTCTAGGAGACGTTTCACCACGTTGGAAGAGCAGAGGATAAAGTCTTGGGAGTTCATCGATAATTAGAAACGAGCGTGACAGTTTGCGACGGCGCAGAGATGTTGGCTTTGTGTCGTGAGCTACTTGACGAGGAGGAAAGCTTTCTTCAAAGGACTCTCAGAAAGAGTGTAACAGAAGGAAACACTTTCTTTCTTGATGTGTCTCATGTTTGAAATCACAGCGTATTAAGTAAATATTAGTTTTACTATTTTTGTTTCCCTACAAAGAGATGCCTGTTATTTGTTATTTGTATCTTATTTAAATATAATTTGTTGCCTACATATTTTACATATGTAAAACTTACATGTTATATTTTTAAAGTTTCAGACTGTATAGTTCCTTTTATGGTCCTACACTTCTCTGCAAAGTGACGATTATCTGTATTTCAGGGGACTTTAATGACAAACCTTAAACTGTTCTCAGCAAACATGTTTAATGATGTAGGGATCGTTACTGTACGTGTCAGGAACTTGCCATTTGTAGTGTGTTTTCGGTGTAAGAGAAATGAGATACAAACAAAAACAGAGTTTAAGTAAAAATGCTGGAATCCTAAATTTAATTGAAAATGTCAGTGGAAATTAATGATGTGTATTATCTTCTTAAATCCTGTATTTCCTCTTCGGTCCTTGGAAAGAAGTATAAAAATGGTCAGTCATCAACAGGGCATGCAGCTTCCAGGCGCCCTGCAGTGTGAACTTCACATACATCCCCACGAAAAGGAGCCAGGGCTCTTCGAGTGAAGACTGAGTCTAGGTCTGCATCTGGGAATGTACCAGATGAGTCTAGATTGTTCTCATTAGTACCAGAAGCAAAGCATTATCAAGTATTATTGGGGTGATAGCAAAAAAGACTCCAGAACCAGCCTGAGGTCATGACATCAAAGGGAGCATAAAATAATAAAATCGTAGTGGATTAAAACACATCAAATATATTTAAGTCATGGATTTCAAATGATACCAAAACAAAATCTTTTCATCACCTTTGGAAAGTGGGAGGGAAACAGACTCATAATTTTAACAGATGAAAATGAAGGAACCCTAGTTCCCTGAGCAAACTGAGTAACCAAATGATTACCGAGAAGGAAGTTATTTACAGGAGAAAAACAGCAAATGAAAGAGCGACAGCATTGGAATATCGCCATTCTGGGATTTGCATTCTCAAAGTGAGTCGATGGTGGTTACCAGTACTGATGGTACCGTTAGGTCAGAAGGTGGATAGTGGGATAGCTTAGGGTGGCTGACAACACCTGATCCCATGCCTTAATGGCCTTTAAAAAAAAGAAAGATAACCCTGTGCGTCCTGATGTGATTCAGTGGGATGTAGACCAATCATCTCTGAAACAGTTTTTCCAAAGGTTTGGACAGAAATCTCATCAAGCCGGTTCATAGGAAATACACTGGGCTGGGAAATTTCCTGTTCTTTAACGAGAAATGTTAAAGAACACTTCCTGTGTGCTGTGAGCAAAATGCATAATGAGGGAATGCTGCAGAAAATAACCCTTTTCCCAGGAAATCTCAAGAAAAGAATATACAGATAATTAGAAAACCTAAACCTACCAACCCTGCAATGAATGGCTCCTGTTTGGATCTGAGCATACCACTTAAATTGGAAGACTAACTGAATATTTGAGGCTACTCAAGGAACTTTTTATTAACATTAACTAATATATAGTAATACTAAAGGAAAACATTTTAACGGAATAATAGCATTGTGGTTATTTTTTACTTTTCAAAAATTATTATTAAATTTTTTGTTGTTTGTTTTAAATCTTCATCTTAAAGTCTGTTTAAACCTGGAAACCCCTGGTATTTGAATCGCTTACCTATAAACTAGGGAAGAGGATTTAGATGTCTCTCCTGTTTTCTCTCGGCTCTGTGTGTGCCAGCCACTCCCTCTTGCCTGTCTTCTCAGAATCGTGCATACACTACTGGGGGCAGGCGGTGGTGGGCTGGGGAGAAGGCGCATTTGATCCGTGCGCCTGAGTGCCCAGGACCCCCGGACTCGGGCCAGAGGGCCCGACTGACCTCAGGAAGCCGCTCTCTGCTCTTTTTCTAGCCATTTGCCCCCATCCTGACCAGGTTCTGACTACAGCATTTCTGAACCTTGAGTCGGGGGCCTGTCAGGGGTTCGACAACAATTTATAGACGGGGCTGAGTCAGATGTGGCCGAGCGCCAGCCGTGTGGACACCCTCCTTCCTCAGGACGCGGTAACTAAGCAATGCCCATGTGCAGGGGCAGTAACCGTCGCCGGGCAGTAACGATTTAGCACTTCCTTTAGGCTGCGCAAGTTGTGCAAGACAGCAGGACCCCTTCAGGAGGGGCCCGTGGTGTCCCCTATTCGGTGATCGCCCAAGAGCCTTGGTTAAGTGATGGCGTCAGAGACATGCGAGGAAACCACAAGGTGAAGGGGTGACCTCCAGAGTGCTGTACACTGGGGGTTTGGCACAAACAGCTCCTTGGAACCCCAGCCCCCCAGGAACAGTTTCAGATTGTCCACAGGGGGGATGCTAGCCACCGGCGGTGAGTGAGGAGAGCCCAAGGGGGCATTTGCCATGGATGTCTGGGCGACGCGCCGTGGGCACCATGCACGTTTACTGAAAAGCCAAGGCCGGGAGCTCCCTGGTGGTGCAGCGGCGTAAGGCTTCGGCGCTGGCGCTGTCAGCGCTGCGGCCTGGGTTCGAATCCCAGTCAGGGAGCTGCCCACATACCAAAAAGCAGAAAGCAAAGCCAAGCCAGTGCTTACGTACTGGGAGTAAGCAGTGTGAGGCTGCCCGGGTGGTGTGGTCCCCAGGACCTTGCTCCGACTCTGAGGATGAATGTGTGAGCGTTAGGAAAATGGTTGGGGTGGAAAATAGTTTTTTATTTATTATTTTACCTCAGCTGTAAGCCACACTTCGTTGTGGTGGTTGGAAGTGTGTAACCTACATATATGGCCCCCCAGAACCCCATCATTTGTAAAAGGAGAGAGAAAATTGCTGTTATTTGAAGTTGATTCAGCCAAGTTGGAATAAGAATCCTAAAACCACTTTATTCATAAGCGACCCCGCTGGATGACACCGGCACCGAGAACCGTGTTACTGTTACCCTTTGGACTCGACAACGCGCACGTACGTGCTGCGGACTTCCTGATTCCTGTTGCCACCCTTTTCTGAGGCACGGGGCCGCGCATCTGGTTCCAGAAACGTCAGCTTCTAAAGCAGGGCAGGGGTCGCATGTTTACTGCCAGTTGCTTTCTTCTATATCCTTAGCTTCAGCCATTGAGATGTGACAGATGCTCTGATCCCGAAAGGCTTTCCGTCCAACCCCGAACACTCCCAGAGAAAACGAGACCAACCGGCGAAGGGAAACCCCGGCCCGCGCGCTGGGCCCGCGCGGAGGTCACGTGCGAGAGCGCTGTCCCCGGAGGGCCACGTGCGAGAGCGCTGTCCC
>PVJL010012630.1:0-36263 GCA_004026885.1 Lyroderma lyra | reverse complement strand
GCTACCCGGCGGCCGTGATCCCCGAAATGAGACGGAGCTTTGGTCAGCTGCACGCGTTGCCCGGCACCGCTGTGTCCTGTGCGTGTGGCCCTGGGGAGGTTACGCAGACTCTCCAGGCCGCTGCTGCCTCATCGGAAGCGGCAAGCAGCAATGCAACCTTTATGAGGGTAAAAGAGGCGATGCACAAGGACACCAGGTCACATCGCCCATATGCATCACTGACAGGCACCAGGGCCGTCGTTGTTCATCATCGTCCTGGTATGGGTTCAATTGTGCCCCATAAAAATATCTCTTCCATGTCCAACCCCCAGGACTTGGGACTGTGACCTTATTTGGAAACAGGGTCCTTGCAGATGTTATTAAGATGAGGTCACCCTGGATATGGGTGGGTCCTGAGGCACCGCCTACAGTCCTTAGAGGAAAAGGGACACTTGGACACAGAGACACCGAGGGAGAAGGCCATGTGTGGGTGGAGGCATACACAGAGGGACGCTGCCACACACCGAAGACTGCCAACAGCTGAGAGTGCCCACCGGAAGCTGTGGGAGAGCGGGACAGGCTCCCTCAGAGCTTCCAGAAGGAACCAACCTTACCAACACCTTGACTTCAGACACGCGGCCCCCAGAACCATACGAATAAACTGTTGTAGGAAGCCACCCGTGGCGACATTTTATTACGACAGCCCTGGGAAACGGATGCAAGTTCTATTTTACAGAATGAGGAAGTCCAATTCCAGCGAGGTGACATTGCTCTCCGAAGGTCACACAGCAGAAGTCGGAAGCCCCGACCTCCCACCAGGGCAGTAGGTGTCCTCAACTCAGCCCTGTACAACGTCAAGCACGTTATCAGGAACCAGCCTGCAAAGGACTCGGACACCAGTGCCCGCTAGGCTCCCGAGTCTGCGGGGGACACAGACAGAAAAGCGAGCCACGTGAATTCGGCTCCAACACCAGCATGGTGGGACAGGTCACTGTGGGTAGAGAATGAGCCTTTCCGACCTGGGCAGGGCAGGGTGTGACGTAAACGGGGAGCACGGGGAAGAGCGGCCGGTCCCCAGGAAGCCCGGGGCAAGCACTGCTTCTGGAGGCGGGCAGGGGGTTTCAGGTGACCGGTAGCCACTGTGCAAACCCCTCCACAGAGCGGCTCCCGGAGCCCTCACACAACACGCTGAGGAGGCTGCTGCCACACACGTATGCTGGGACAGCACTGCGGCTGAGGGGCACAGCCACCTGCCCCAGGTCACA
This sequence comes from Lyroderma lyra, assembly GCA_004026885.1. Lineage (NCBI taxonomy): Eukaryota > Metazoa > Chordata > Mammalia > Chiroptera > Megadermatidae > Lyroderma > Lyroderma lyra. Next base: position 35,019 of record PVJL010012630.1, on the reverse strand, counting down.
CGGCCAGTGCCACAGACACAAGCCCCCTTGGTCCGGTGAACCCCCTTCCGACCCGATGCTGTGTTTGTCCTCACTCTGTCACACTGTCCCCATCTTGGTTTCACCCCTCACTGGCCGCCTGACCTCAGAAAGGCACTTGACCTCCCTGAGACTAGTTCACCCCATTTGCACCCCAGAAATGATCATAACCACAGCCGACGCTCAGCATGAAACACACGGCCCCGCCCTGAGCAGCAGCCTCGTAGCCGCAGGAGGGCCTCCCGCTCGTCAGCGAGCTCACAGTGACGTCGGTACCTACCCGAACTCGCCCCAGCTCCCTCTGGACATCGATGATGAAGAACAAGAGCTCACCTATATTTCTACGGTGTCTCCAGGTGGATCAGAGGCAGAGAAGGCTGATTCAGGAGGCGAAACTTTCCATGAGGTGATCTACAGGTAGAAACACACACAAATAACAAATATTGAGGGATGGGTGTTGCCGAGCCAAGAACAACAGATGTAGCCAGCTGGATTCACAGGGACACATCGATTTGATCTCAATTTGATGCTAGACGGCTCCAGGCTGTTTGACAAAGGCACCTGGGCGCCTAAAGAGATCCTCGATTCCACCTTAAATCACAGTCCCAAATGGGTGTGGCAGACCCCTTCCAGATAGAGGGCAGTTTTAAAGAAGTGAAAGGCAGCTGGCTAAACCAGGGGAAAGGGGACAGGAGCACAGCACGGGTGGCTCTGCGGAAATGACAAATGAGTCAGATGTGGTCTCCCAAGTACACTCCATAAACAGAGAAATAGTAAAACAATAGCAGTAATGAGTAATATTGACGAAAACGTTACAACTTGTAACAACCTGTCATTACAATGCGCTGTTTGCTCATTTGCATTAAAAAGCATTCAAGGAGGAGGTGACAGGATCCCACCTCACACCTGTGAGAATGGCGATTATCAACAAGACAAGAAACAACAAGTGCTGGAGAGGCTGTGGAGAGAAGGGACTCTCACACACTGCCGGTGGGAGTGCAAACTGGTACAACCACTGTGGAAGGCGGTGTGGAGGGTCCTCAGAAAATTGGGAATGGAGCTACCATGTGACCCAGCAATCCCCCTTCTGGGGATCTACCCAAAGAACTTGAAAACCTTTGTCCGCAAAGACTTATGTACCCCAATGTTCATTGCAGCGCTGCTCACGGTGGCCAAAACATGGAAACAACCAAAGTGCCCTGCGACAGATGACTGGATAAAGGAGCTGTGGTACATATACACAATGGAATATTACTCAGCTGTAAGGAAAGATGAAATAGTGCCGTTTGTGACAACATGGATGGGCCTGGAGACCATCATGCTAAGTGAGATAAGCCAGACAGAAAAAACAAAGAACTGCATGACTTCACTCATATGCAGATATAAAACTGAAAGCAACAAAGAGAAAACAATCGATCTGGGTTTTCAAGGAAGAGTTGACGCTGATGAAAGAGAAGGGTGAAGGGTCTGTCTACCAGAGAAGCCTGCATAAGCACAGGGCTGAAGGTGCCTGATAATTTGGGAAACGAGGAGCCTAACTCCCAGTGGGAGCGCTGCCTGCCTTCTTTCCTGGTGGTTTCAGAAGCCCGTGCTTTACCTCCCAAATGACGTAGAGACGTGCTCAGTGGCTGCCACACCTTCTGCCTTTGCTTAAAACTCCAGTTCCCTCTGCTGAGCACTGCCGTCCAGCTCAGAGGGGACACCACGGACCATTCGGACTGTGGGACGTCAGAGTTCCAAAAGTCTCACTGGTGCAAGCTATAGCCAGAATATTAATTACTACTTACTAATGTGCTTTAATAATGAAGAACGGTGTTCATCATTTGTTTATTCACTAAGTGCTCATCGAGCAACCACTACTCTGAGTGCTGGGAACACACAGGGGAACGAAGCACACACAGTCCCTGCCCTCACAGTCGAATAGGACAGACAGACATTAACCAAGAAAACACAGTAACTTGTCACAAACAAATGATGCCCAGTTATATGAAAGTAAAACAAGGTGTGGCAATGGGGAGAAAACAGGGAGGGACATCTATCTGGGTTGAATGGAGACAACCTTGTGGAGAGGGGACCTTTTAGAGGAGTCCTGCATTATCAAAAGGATATTGGTCACACACAGAGCAGAGGGAGAATTCCAGGCCTGAAGAAAGCAAAGATTTGAGGACCTGTAGGTGGCCAATGAGGCTGGAGCGTGGGCGTGACCATCTTCCCTGCAGGCTGGCATCACACTGGAGAGGGATATAATGGAATACTAATATTAACACCCCTGCCATGCTGATACTAACGTCCACTCATGTAGTCCTCTACACCGCATATGCGCCGACTACCTACTCTCTCGGTGACTTCCCAGGCACAAGACAGCAGGTGTAAGGCCTTCCATTTTCATGAGACGACCTGAGCTGAGATGCTGCGATCCACCCAGCACATAGTTAATGGTGGAAAAGCCAAGCAGTGAACTTAGAACTCTAAAATCTCAGTTAGGCTCTTCCTTCCGCAGTTCATGGTGCCCTGACTCAGGGGAGTCATTATTTAATGACCGGAGGCCCCTCATTTAATCCTCTTCAACGCATCACTGAACGCTCATGCAGAACCACAAATCCTCTCGTCCAGACCAAGGGCAGCTGTGCGAAGTTCCCATCCTCTAACGTGGATACTCCTGTAAACAGAGCTCACACTCTCAGTATGACTCTAATAATCAAGAAAATAAATTAGATCCCAGCATCGCTTTTACTCTGGATAGCAGCGCGTTCCAGGAAGTCATTAAATCAGTAAATCAAATTCATAACTGTTGACACTATGCAAGCGTGTTGTTTACCTTCCTTTGATTCAGCTGAGCATCAATTAGCTTGGTGATATTTACATAAATATCTCGATTTGGAGGGCAGAATTGTCCATCTGCTTTTGGAAAGATTTGATTAGGGCCACGTTACGCGGCAAGAAGAAATTAATCCTTTCCAACATTAACCTTTTCAATTAATATATGTTTTGCAATACATTGTGTAACATGCGTTGTTATATGAATTGAACAAATTGGAGCATTTCCTACTGGGGAAATGATGCCCTTTAAACTGAAAATACATCTCTTTTTCCAAGTCTTGAAAATGAATGGGTATTTATATGCTCACACACATGCATTTTTTCCTGGTGAGGGTTTCTTTCAACTCAACTTCTTGAAGGTTTCTCTTCGATGTTGCTTCTGCCCACCGTACTCACCTGGGTAGCTCCCGCTGGGCCTCTCCTCACCAGTTAAAGGTACAGAGTCCTACACTGCAATACACTGAGTCACTTGAATGTGTTGGTGTGACCACAATTGTATCTATCACCAAACCCGTCTTCTTAGGCTGAAATTCCCAGCATTTTAGGATAAAACTATAACAATATCAGAATTCTAAGAATGTAAAATGATGGCTGTATACCAATAGGGAGAACAGAGCAAAGACAAAAAAGGCAGTTTTATTGACTGGGGATTGTGGGTATGTTTTTCTCTTCCATTTAAGGTAGCCATAATGTTATTTATGAAATAAGAAAAATAGAGCAAAGAAAAATTTCAATGAACTGACATTTAAAACTCAGTAATGAAAACAAAAACCCTCACAAAACTCTGAAAAGCATGAAAATACTGTTATTAACTTGAGTATTCATGAGATTACTGTTAACTTGATTAAAGAGTTTTATTAATTACACTTTAAAAAATCTCTCTGACGTCTGCTGCTCTGCTTGTGAGCCATACAATATGCTACTTGGCCGACTTTCCTTTCCTTCCATGTTTATTACTGATTTCCACTCAACAGAGAGGCACTGAAGTGACTGGGCTATTCAGAGGAAATGCGGATGACCATGCTCATGAATGATGTCTGTCCCACCGGACAGACTCATTCAGAACGTCCAGGAACAGTATAGACGGAAGGTTCTCAGGGTACAAGTTCATCAACTTGGTACTCCAAATAGCCAGGCAACTAACTCATTGACCAATTAAGCAGCAGGCCTAGAGTTTTCTAAGAGTTCTCTTGTTTTAAAAAATGTCTTATTCTCACAAAAGGGGTTTAGAGGAGTGTTATCTGTCATCCCCTTTAGGCCCCCAGGACTTCCTGTTCCCAAAAGGGTACTCTATATGGAATCTGCAGAGCTGGGTTTGCCTCTAGCTCTGCCATTTATTCACCTCGTGACCTTGGGCAAATCACTTAATTTCTCAGCAGTCCAATTAACGCTAACAGCCCAAGTGACCTCACCCATATCATGTATGCAAAATATTATTTACCACAATTTTTTTCTTTCCTGGAACACAACTAAGCACCTATAAGGTTCGAGATACTCTGCTGGGTATTTAGCACCCAAAAGGAAAGACACTCAAGAATCCAGTAGAGAAACAAAGTAGAGGGTGCCGTGGGCCCACAGCAGTATGGGGGGGGGCAGGGCACCCAAGTATCTGAGGCCATAGAAGGCTTCACAAGACAGATGATGTTCCAGTTGATGCTTAAAAAGAAGAGAAGGAGGTAGGGATGACAATCCTACAGCAAGGAGCCCAGCACACCAGGGAAACTCATCAGGGCTGGAGCCCAAGGGAATGCGTGGGGAGGGTTTTATGTATAAAACTAATAAAAAATAATCTTTAACATGGTTGGGCTCATTCTGGACTAAGTCTCCTAAGAGTTTGCATATTCCCCTTTTGTTATTACTACAACCGTTTGCAAAAGAAAACATACCATTCAGTTGAAGTCAAGAGACTGGAACCTCAGAGAAGTACAAATGTCACGGTCTGTGGTATTTTGGTAGAGCAGCCTTAGCAAACGGATACAATTCTACAACATGAATCTCCGAAACCAGTCTAAACACATCTCTGCCTATCCAAATCCACTCAGTCCTTCTGTGTAGACCCAACATCAGCATTGGGGTGCAGAAAGCCCTGGCACCCCCAGTAAAAACAGGCTGCTTGGTTGGTCCTCAGCCCCTGAATGGGTCTGAGCAATGCATTTCATCCTCATAACAATGCAGCCTTTAATATGATTGACGGCTGAGGTCAGGACAGAAAACTAGAGCAGCAAAACTCAAAGTGTGGTCTCAGCATCCTGTGGGAGCTTGTTAGAAATGCAAATCCTCAGGTTCCACTCGAGAATCAGAATCCTTTGGCCTGGGGCCCAGACATTCACGTTGTAACAAGCTCTCTAGCGGAACCTTAAGTACTCTACATTTTGGGAAGCCTGGGCTGGAGGAAAGGTGCCTAAATGGTGTGATGGTTTCCTGCACTTCTGACGGGCACTCTGTGTTAGAGTTGTCAGGGAGGGACATGTGAAATGTCCTCTGTGGGGAGTTTGGTGCTCCACGGAGGGGCAGGAGTAATACCTGAGTTAGCGGCAAAATAATTATTGAACTCTTACTCCGTACCCGGTGCTGTGCGATTCTGGGGATACACAGAGCTGACCGTCGATTCCTTGGCATTAGTCTTACATGCCATGCCATGTGAGGACAGGGGACAGGAGAGAGCGGCTGGCAAATGACCTCCAGGGTCTGAGGAACTGGCCACTTGCCTTCAGAGTGCCCCCATGTGGTCCAGATGGAGGTGCAAGTGGAGAATGAGGCTCTTTTTGACAAATGTGTAATACATACCGAGGGTCCCTGTGTGGACCGTCCCTTTGTCCTGGCATATGATCTGTTATCCTAGCGCAACCAGTGGCTCTGGCCCCAGGGGCAGCTTTCTAATGAAGCTTCACCTCCAAAGCCACCCCACCAGCAGCCATCCCAGATCTCCTCTGCTATAGGCATTTCTCTACCTCCTTGGTATTTTGAGGTATGATCTTAAGTTTGCACTTCCCCAGAAGCAGATCCTAAGGTAGGACTTTGGTGCCTTATTTGGAAGATGATTCCAGGAAGGATGTGCAAGAGTGAGGAAGTGAAACAGCAACACAGGCAGAAAGCCAAGGAAGCTGATGTTAATGAGCAAGTCACGCCTGTGGACACCCAGGACTCAATCCCACAGGGGACCCCCTGGGTGAATGAAGCACAACTCAGAGGTGGGCTCCAAAAGGTGAAGAAGCCAGGGTCCGTATCTGCCCCGTCTGTCCTCTCTGCTTGCGATTGCTCCTGGACACTTAGCCCTGGCTCCTCTGGCCTGCCCTGTATATGAACAGAACACCCTGTGATAGCCAGAGGAACACATGATGTCATAGGTATAGGGTGAATGTCTGCAGGTGACCTCAGGACAGTGGAGGGTTACAGGGGATATCAGTTGGCAGTTATCCTGCAGGACTTTTTACTAGATCATCTCTTAAAGATACAAATGCCTGCATCTTGTATCTGAGCCCTGTAAAGTCACCCCCGGGAAAACCTACCTTCCTCTCCTCCTGTGACTCAAGTTGGGCAAGATGTAGTTCTCACTGACAGTTTCTGCAACCACCCTCATATCTTATAGAATATTAAAATGTATTCCAATGAGATACATAGCAGTAAAACCCAGAGATTATTTTATTCTGGGCAACAGCAAAGAGATGATGTCTCTGTTCTTCTGCATATGACTGGCTAAATAAGAAGACATTTGTTAGGAATTTGAAATACTGAAAGTTGCAGGTGGATCCTAACCATTACCAACAAAGACAAGCTCATGGTCTATGGGCACTACCACAGGTCCCTGGGCACAGAGACCCTGTCTCCTTCCTGCCTGCCTCCTGGCACCCACAGCAGTGCCCACAGAGAGCAGCAACCCACTGTCAGTGTGTGGTCTGCTGGCAGAGATGGACTTCCAGAACCTTAAAGGGCTCCGAGTGTGCCTCATTTCATGTAAGTCTAATTCGCTTAAAAATTCTTAGAGTTTCAAATGGACGTGTTGAAAATTCACACTTTCATTCACTTTTAATGAGAACTTTCTTTTTTCAAGAATAATCTGCAGGCTGCCTTACAAGTCATCCCACAGCCATCTGGCAGACTTGTACTGTTACTTAGAAGTGCTGAAAGGGAAGTATATATGGAGACTGGCTCCCGACAAAGTTGGAAATGAGGGGAAGCACACTTCAGCAGCACCCACCTCCTTTCCTTCCTGGCTGTCATTTCTCTTTGTGTCCCTCAGAACTCTGGGAGTAGACTCCATGCATGCCTCTGAGTCACACAAATATTTTAAAGATTTAAGATACTACTCTTCCCACAAAAATAGTTTGTTTTATCAAGGATACCTAGAGGAAGAAATACTTAATTCACAAGGAATCATCAGGAAGGATAATTCCAGACAGGAAAGATAATCTAACACAAAGCAACCTGTCCAGTGCTCCAGAAATCATAAGGCATTAGCCAACTACATCTGGTTATTAAGAACAACACTGGTTATTGATAACTCCATTCAATGCACATCCTTGGAGCATGTTATTAATACTAGGAGTCAGGCACTGTCCTTGGTACTGAAGAAACAGAAGGGCGCAATCTGTGACCCTGACCACCAGGGGCACACACTCCAAGGGTCACGTGATGCCTGTCACCCACGCCCGAGTTTGCTGGGAAAAGAAATCATTATCTAGATATGGACCCACACTAAAAAGCAAGTATTACAAGTATGTGGGAGGCCAGAGGAGGACCTCTAGTTCTGTTGGGATGTCCACAGAGCCTGACGGGGCAGGAAACAGTGGGCTGAGCCTGGAAACAGGGAGAGAGGAGAGAGAAAGCCTCACTGTCCCTGCAACTGCAGATCAGTCAAAAGAACTAAAAAGAGAAACTGCAGGATGAGATTCATTCTAGAAGCAGACCGCCGCGGTTCACATCCCAGCTCTGCCACTCCTCAGGCACGCGACCTTGAGGAGCCAATTTTGCCTGTCTTTGCTTTGGTTTTTTTCATTTTAAAAAGGGGGATGACAAGAGACCTGTGGTGATGATTAAATGAGCTAATGGACTTAAGGCCCCTACACAGTGCCTAACACAAAGTAAGAGCTATGACCTTGTTCGTTGTCATCACTGTTATAAAGAATGTGAACAATAAAAGTAGTGTTCCTGGTTGGCTGTTTTGGAAACCTGGCAAACATGCACTTATGTATGCAGTCACACATTCTACATGCATTCTACATGCATTCATCAAGGGCTGGCCATGTGTCACAGGCACATAGGCGTGGCCTTTGTCCTCCTGACAGCAGGACAGCAGGAAGCAGGCAGGAAAGACCAGCCTGGACTTCCAAAATCTTTTGGAAGTAGTAGGGTTAGTAGCTCTGTCTGCAGAGGACAGGGAAGGGTGGAGACAAAGAAGGACATGGGCAGTTAGGCATGAGGGAACCACTCTGGCCTGAGTCTCAGCTTGGGGACTAATTTTTAGGACACCCACATACAAGCTCCTACCCCACTCTGTGGGACCCTGGGGCAATAGAGCAGCAGGGCACAGGTCTGTGAGCCTGGAATGATCACAGAGATGGGACAGGAAGGGAACTCAGGTGCCTGACATCTGATATTTACCCAAAACACGCCTGACAGTGGAGCCTAAACTCTCTGAGGAGGAGGAATGGGAACAGGACTCAGGAGGTGGGCAGCTCAGAGAGAAGGGGGAAAGGGAAGAGAATTCCTGCCATCAGGGGCTCCATCAGAAGGCACAAACAAGGTCTGGTGAGCAGGGAAGAAGTCTCTGAGGAGACTGCTCATGGGGTGTGGGGGGTGTGGATTTGTGTGTCACGATCAATTCACGAGACTAAAGTTTAGTGAAAGCCTGCCATGCTCTCTCTGTTCAGCACACATTTCTGCAGAGCCAGATGACACACTTCACAAAAAGGATCGCAAAATTCCAGTCAGGAGTAAGACGTCATACTTCCCTTCAAGAACATGACAATCCAGTCATGTTAGATGTAATCTCTGAGTGACATGGGGCTTGAGAACGTACTGCCATTTTTTTCAGTTTTCATTTATTCATTGCTCCATTCATTCAATAATCATGTATTGATTGCCTCGGGGAGCTTAAATTCTAGCAGAGAGAGAGAGAGAGAAACAGTAAACAAGAATCAAACACATAAATGGGGAAACAGCAAACTGTAAGTGCTAAGTAGTCAGGGAAGGCCTGTTGGAGGAGGTGACATTAAAAGAAGAAAGGACAGAGGCAGTCAGGTGCCGGGCAAACATCTTAGGACATTGCTTTAGTCCTCGAATCAACAGGACGAGTGAGGTACTATTATCATTCCCACTTTACTGATGAAGAAACAGAGGTATAAGAAGCGTAAGTGGCCCACTCAAGGGCACACGGCTGCTACGCTTGAATTCCTCCCCACTGGGGTGGAACGGGCGGGGACAGAGAGTGGACAGGTAAGAGATGGAGAAGAGAACGGGAGAAGGGGCAACACATTCGCGTATGTCTCATCTCCCCAAATAAATCGACAATCCCTTGAGTCCAAGAATCAATGTCTTACATTTCTCCTTGTACCTCCCCAGCCCCTATCATGAGGCCAAGCACACAGTAGGTCTTTAAGTCCGCACGAAACTCTCCTGTCGGCAGAAGCCTGGTTTCTGCACACGAACAGCTTGAAGGTGATGCTGAGATGAGTCTGTACCAAATCATAGGCGTGTGCCTCTCCAGCTAATGAGTATTCCCTCCCTTGAGATGCTTTAGTGATTTTTCGCCCACCGGCTATTTTAAGACCCAGATTTATTATTTTTGCTTGTGTTCCTAAAAGATTTTGGAAGTCCAGTTCTTCTCTTTTATCATCATCACACATCCTCCCACCTAATTCACCTAAGAAGCATAACTGGGGTCACTGTCACATGCTGGCCCTCTCCGGAGACCGCCAGCTGCACGTTAGGAGAAGGACACCGTCCAGCAGCCTTGGCATCTGAGGTCGCAGACACGCCGTGGGGCAGAGGGGGAGGGCCCGGCCGCTGAGTTCTCTCTTTATGCCTGCACTTGGAACGTACCCTTTTAAAGGAACTCCTTTCCATGGAGAAAATGACACCAATTTGATATGACACAGTAAATATGGTGTGAGAAGAAAAAGTTATGTTTTCTGATGCAGATCTATAATTAATTCTTAGCCAGGAGAAGGACAAGAATGTCATTTCATTGGAGGGAACTGACGCTGCAGCCCCTAGACTATTTGTTAGCAATTAATGAGAAATAGATTCTCATTTTTTGTTTTGTTCTCAAGCTCAGGGGGCCTTTTGCTTTTCCTGGAGAAATAATATGATAAGCAGAAGCAATTCCTAAAAGGATTGGAGGATGCTAGAAGGAGGATGTACACAGGAAGAGTAATGAAATTAGAATGATAGAATTAAAGTTGTATCTTAGCAGCCACCAATAAACTAATTGGTTCAGGCGAGAATCATCAATGAGCGTGGTTCCAGTTACTATGGCTTCATAGCAAAGATCCCCAATCTCAGGGGCTTACAAAGCCATTGTATTTTGCTCAAGTTTTTGTGGATCAGGAATTCAACACATGCTTGCATGGGCAGTGCAGTCACTCGCATGGTTGTGGTCAGAAGTCAGGTGGAGCTTCAGCCGTCTTCAGGCTTCACTTGGACCAGAGCATCCAAGGTAAGTCACTCACATGGTGGCAACTGGTGCTGGCTGACAGCTCTGCTGGGCTGTCGACCCAAGTGCCTACTCATGGCCTCTCCAGCATGGCAATGTCAGGGTGGTCAGACTTCCTACAGGCTGTCTCGCTTTTCCCAAGGCCATTACCCCAAGAGGACAAGGCAGAAGTTGCAAGACCTAAAGAGAGATAGCCTCCAAGGTCACACAACATCACTTCATCCACATTCTAGTGGCCAAAGCCATCATGGCCATCTCCAGTTTGGGGGAAGATTGAAGATCTCGTTTCTCAAGGGGAGAAGTCTCAGAGATTTGGGGGGCCATATTTCATATAAACTACCATATATGTTAATGCCATTGGGAAGGAGTTTTATTGGAGAAGAGGATATTTACACAGTCTCATACTATTTCTCAGAAAATATTTATTAGAATGGGGAAACAGGTCTTTTTATGGTGGAGAAATCTGACAGATTCTACTTTAACCAAGTGGTTAAAGTTAATATCATCAATCATGGGACATAGTGCATGTGTGCCCTCTAATATGATGTACTGAGAGGACACTTAAATCTAAATGAGAGAAAACAAGAAGACCGACCCTGAGGAACATTCTAGAAAACAACCGGCCTATGTTGTTCAAAACTGTCAATGTAATTGCAGAGGTGCGGTCCGAGCCCCTCAGCCCATGTGCCTCAGCACTCACCATGGGGGCTTGCATTTGGAGGTGCTGGGGAAGCAGTACTCCCAGGGAACCCAAACAACACCATCATGGATAACACAAGTGAACGCTGAGGAATAACTCTAAATTAAAGGCAAGTGAGGAAGGACACAGAAAGGAGCAGGAGAGGCCACATGTGGTCCTCAATGGAGCCAAGATGGGGCGGGGGTAAGACTGTGAATGATGCTGTCAGGATAGTTAGCACACCTTGCATCCAGGCTGTAGGTGAGAAGATAGGACGGTGCCCCTCCCCCGACACACACAGACTTACCCGCGTTCTGTCTGCTTTCCATGCCTTCAATTGCTGACAGTCGGAGTTCCCTGATGGTGTAGTGGCTTAAGGCTTCGGCGCTGGCGCTGTCAGTGCTGCGGCCTGGGTTCGATTCCCAGTCAGGGAGCTACCCACATACCAAAAAGCAAAAAAAAAAAAAAAAAAAAAAAAAAAAAATTGCTGACAGTCAACCCCAGCACAAATGTATTAAGAAAACTTCCAGAAATCAACAAATCCTAAATTTTAAATTACATAGCATCTGGGTAGCATGATGAAATCTCACATCGTCCCGCCCCGTCCTGCCTGGGACATGACTCACCCCTTTGCCCAGCGTGTTCCCACTGTGTCTGCTGCCCACCTGTTAGTCACTTAGTAGCCGTCTGGGTTGGCCATCAGATCAAGTCTGCCGGTATCACGGTGCTTGCGTTCATGTCACCCTTATTTTACTTAGAATGGCCCCAAAGTGCAAGAGTAGTGATGCTGGTCATTTGTTGCAGAAGAGTTCTAACAATAAAAGAACACGTATGAGGGCTGTCTGGGAAGTATCCAGCCAGCAGTATACTAAAATAGAGGCATTTGGGGCTGGTGTTTTTCTAGGCAGCGCTCATATTACCAGGGTAGTAGGGGTGTGTAAGATTCCAAAAAAGAAGAGTATCTGGAGCTGACGAAAAAGTAGCCACGTGCTTCCTGGCAGGAAACTTATATGATGTTGGAGGAGGAGGAGCATGCTGAAGACACGTCAGATATGTTTCAAATTTTCAGAAACACGAACGTTTCAGGCTTAGTGTGGGTGACCAAGGCCAGAGGGAAGGAAACTAAGGGTCCCGGAGGCAGTCAGACAATCTCCCTGTAACGGTAACGCCGACAGGCCCCGGGCTGGTGCTCTGCGCGCTGATGCGAGGGCTGTGGCTTTGCCAGCACTGCCATGGCTTCGATGTCGTGAAGGCTCTGTGAGTCGTCACTGCGGGCGACGAAAGACTAGGCAGCTTGCCCGAGATCTCACAGCTCAAACGTGGCAGGGGCACGATTCGAACCCTGGTCTGTCTGTATCAAAGCCTTGACCCTCTCCTGTCTTCCTGGGCCACATCGCCATTTTCCATAAAGAGCTAGAGATGTCATGAGCCTGTGTCCAGTCTTGGGGGAAAGCCTAACCTTTGGCATCAGGCAGGTAGCTGTACCATCATCGCCAGCAGAGACTGGCAGGAGCCATTGGGTGGACCTCATGTGGAGTCCTGTGTTCTCAGGGAGCAGAAGGAGGCTAGAGGGAAATGCTCCAGTGAGCACGGCTGGTGTAGAGCTCTGACTCCCTCCTTCCTTCTTCAGAAAACGAGGTGCACATGTGGCTGCTGCAGAGGCCTCCAAGATCACCCGAGGGTCTTGGCAGGCTACGCGCTCACCGGGAGTCAAAACTGCTGCAAGGAAAGCTAATCTGGATTTGAACTTGAATCGCTGGAGCTTTGATGTATTTTATACAACTCAGAGAAACCTTAGCAATCTAGCCTTCTGGTTTTTACAGGTGAGGAAACTGAGGCCCAGGGGAATAGGATGCTTTGGTGGGAGCACTGAGCTAATTAGCAGAGGCAAACTCAGAGCCATTAGACAAGCTGGTGTGGATTCCTCTGCGGGATCCACTGGCATTCCCAGGCTCCATGTTCCTTTCTTTTTAAAAAGTCCTGTTCTTCCCCTTTTATGGAATGGGAAATGCTCTGACAAGCTTGGAAGTGTTAACGGACCACCTGAGGAAGCTGGCACTAAATGGAGCTGGAAACATAAAAACCGGATCATCAGCTGCCGACTGCTTCTCCCTTCAGTGTAGCTGACATGTTTCCAGAAGGCGGCCTTAGGAATGGGTCCACGTGCGTGCAGTGTGACTGCTAAAAACGTGGAGACCTGTGGTGAGCCAGGCCCTGCTGAAGCAGAGAGAGTGAGCACCTGGAGGCCAAAGAGAGCTTGGGCAGAGGTAACCCACGAAGCAAGAGAGAACGGAAACCAAACCATAGGGAAACACGGTGCATCTCCATGCAGAGCCTTACGCCATCAGAAGAAATCAGATATCTGAAGGTCCGGAGGAATCAATTATATTGTATAGCAGGGAATGGGGTATAAAATCTCAAGAAAGCAAGCATGCCCAGATTACATGTGTGGAGTGTTTATTTTCCACAACTGATGTGGCAGAATTTAATCTGCCTAGTTTTTAACATGATGCTCCTCCCTCCTAAAACCCCATTTCCTTAATTCTAAGTGCATGTGTGTATTGGTATGTGTGTTTATGTGAGAGCACATATGCATACTCCTATATGTATACGTAGGTATGGGTGTAGTGTGTGTGACAGAGTGTACTATGTGTCTGTGCAGGTGTATAATGTATATTGGGACGTCTCTATACGTGTGCATAGACGTATATATGTGTGCATCTGTGATGGTGCATATTGTCTTGAGACGCCTGTTCCTCCTCCCTGCACATTTTTCTCTCCCACCACAAGCTCTAGGCCTGGAGACTAGGTCTAAAGCCCTTGCAGTTGGAAAATGGCTCTCTTCCCCTTTCCACTCGGGCTAAGGTAGATGAGATGCATATTTATGTAACTCTGAATAATTCCGAAACTGCCCACTACTGGGCTCAGATTCATACACCTGGGCATTACAGCAACTCCAAAACTGAGTTCCAAATCACCCACAGAACAAGTGACTGATGCCTATAGAGTCTGGAGTGTGGATGTCTGCACAACAAATGGGCCACCTCTGGGTTTAACACCCACCCACCCCCCTCTGTATCGGTCCTAAGGGTGGCAGCGTTTAGGATGCATGGCCACGCTGGGAGGGATGATAAATTTTATGAAGCAGTCATCAAATCGGCTTGCTGTTTGGCTCCATCAGATATGCCAACGTGACTGATGCTTGCCCATCAGCGGACTCAAGAGCTGATCTGCTGGCCCAGCAGTGTAATCAAAACATTACCACTCGGAATCCCAGAACCTGATGAGAAACTTGGTGGGGGGCTGTTTTTATTGCTGTAACTGTTATTATGCCCTCAAAGGGCCTCTGTGACTATTGAATTACAACTGATTTCTCTTGCAGCTTATTGTAATTTCCCACTTTGCTCCTCATGTCAAAAACCCAATATAATTTTCAGCCAAAAAAAATCAGGCACTACATTATGATAATGGCATCAGCATTTCATCCATCAGCAGGAACTAAGTGCATTACTTAACACATTTCGGAAAAATTCATGATGAATTTGAAAAGGGGCCTCTTTGGAAAGTACAGGCTTTAATCTTTGGATTATCATCCAAGTTTGAAAAAAGCCTGGCAGTCTAGAGATGAGGAGCCTTTTGAGAGAATGGCCAGGACTCGCTTATAGTCCAGGATACGGATAATAAGAATCAGCTGGAAGGAAGTTTACAATTTGGGCAATGACTGCCCCAAATCCCACAGTCACTGGCTTTGCAGAGCCATCTGTCTTGAACTGATTGGCTCAGAGAGCTGGCACAGAGAGATAATGAGTCCAAGATCACTGGGTCAAGTTCATGTACATCTGGGCCAACCAGCTTGCAGAGGATGGCAGGGACCCGCTCCAGCCCCACAGGCTTTGTGTGCATAGAGCACTGGTTGCCAGGAAGAAAAATGGCGGGAGTGGGTGAGGGCTGACTCATTCAATTCAGAAAGCATTGATCAAGCACGTACTTGAACTAGATTAGGCCCTCCCAACTAAATGGAGTCAGCAAGGTTAACAAGGCTAACCCCTGCCCTCAAGAAGCTCGCAGTCTGCTGGCTGACTCCAAGAGGAAGACTGGCCATCTCCGCGAGAGCCAGAATAAAGGAAGAATCAGGAGCCATGACAACGCAGATCGGGAGAGAGCGTCCCAGCGGGGACACTGCCGGGGCCAGGTGGCCTTGTAAAAGGGCCCTTGAGGACTGTCATTATTTCACCACTGAGATGTGAGAAGTGAGGTTGGCGTATGTCCCCAGGTGTGTCCTCAAACAGTGAGCTCAGGTCCCTCCACCACAGGGCTCTGCTCCTCTCAGGACAGTCGCCTCCCTTCACCACTGCCTCTGTCCATGTTTCAGTAACCTCTGGACTTGCACGCTTGGCCAGGAGTCAGCAGACCTCTTCTATGAGGGGCCACACTCATCTTTCCTGGCCATACCGTCTCTGTCACTGTCACTGTCACGACTATTCAACCTACCCTGTAACGTAAAAGCAGCCATAGAGGAAACATAAAGGGGGTGACGTGGCTGGGGTCCAATAAAATGGCATTTACAGGAACAGGTGACAGACTGGACTGGCCCACGAAGTGTTCGATGACCTGCTGTAAGTGATGGACTCAGGGGCATGACTCCCACTGTTAGTGCAAGGGACAGAGGTGGGAGAGAAGGGACCTGAGCCAGGAAGCGTGGTGAGCAAGGGCTGTGTCCTTAAGTCAGTTACTGGCGTGGTCCGCTAGGTCTTAATCCCGTGGAGAAACTACACAAAACGGTGCTTAAAAACCTCAGCATTATCTTGGCCAGCAGGCAAGGGAGCAGAGGTCCTTATACCCCCACATACATTTGTCACAGTTCAGGAACTTTCCCTGGGAGGGCATGATTCCCAGGAAACTCCAGCTCCGGATTCTCAGGCTGGGTTCTTTCCACCTCTGACAGAACAGAGAGATGCCGTCCACCAAATGTCCCGCTGGGGTAAGGGCGGGTCCAGGGCAGCGGCGGAGCAGGACAGGGCTGTGGCGGTCCATCGCTGGCACCACTCAGGTCCAGCCACGCCTCACATTCAGTCTTCAAACTACTGCTCCAGCCAAGTAACACGAACACCTTAAAAGAAGACGGCGGGGGGGGGGCACTGGGAAGCTAAGCCCCCACCCCCACCTCCCCTCTGTACCAGCCATTGCAGACTTCCCCTCTGCTGGTCTAGGTCAGTTGCCACGTGAGCTAACGTAACCTGAAGGTGGCTTTAATCATGACCATACATGACACTGAAAACCACATCTTCCATAAAATAAAATGGTGGTGTCATAAATAAATCTCTTACACAAACTAGGTGCTCAAAATTGCTCACTCCCAACCTTCAAATTGTACTCCCATGTGACACGAATGTGATTTCCCAACAAATTAGAGCTTTTCTAAAAACCTGGAAACCCATCTTCTGCCTGATTGCATATGCTAACGTGTTCTTGCCAAACCCAGCTGTTGGCTCTCAAAGAGTTCGTTAGCGTTGATTCTTCTGGCTCTTCCCTCAGAGCAGCAGCATTGGGGCTGATCCAGCCCAACCCGGAGAGAGGGTCCGGAGTCCCGGGGCTGTTTCCTGGCTGTTCTGTTACCTGGTGTCCCCATCAGCCGCCCCCCAGAGCCGGACTCCGTAGGAGAGAAAAGTCCTTGCCTCCGGCATTACTGAACCCCAGGGCACCTCCGAACGGCACATCTGCAGGCTCATTACACTGCTTTCTCGTCAGCAGTCTGGAAAGGAAGGCAAGAGGACGACTCCCACCCTTTGTCCCAGGGGCCTGGAGAGGCCGCGCCAGCCAAGCTGATGACACTCTCTGTGGCAGATTCAGGATGGAGGGGATACCCCGGGGTCGATTGGCGCCGAATGCACCAGGCACAGCTGCCGGAGGCATCCGATGTTTCTGGCTCCCACCCTGGAGAGGAGAAGCAGCCTTCGGGCGTGAGTGAGCACAGCCCACAGGAGAGTCTGCAGGAGAGAACGGGGTTCTCTCTCCCACCTCTGTCCTCAGCCCAACGGGAGGGCCGTGGCGCAGGCTCGCAGCTAAGGGTCAGCAAGCAGGTCTGGCTGTAAGTCAGGAAGGAGTTCCAAAGTTCCAAAGAGGCCGTCGGCCCCCTCCTGCACACGGAGGCAGATCACAGAGCGCAGCGGGGCATCCTGGGCTGTCTCCTGGCCCTGCCTTCTTCTAGCTACGTAACCTGGGCACCCTACGTCACGGGCACCGCGCTTCCTCACCTGCAATACACACCCTCACAATTCAACCGAGATTCTTGGCAAGGACGCCAAACTAATGTCACAGACATTAAATTTGTTTGTAAACTGTGAAGCACTTTATAATTGCAGTGTATTAGGATGAGTCTAGCTGTGGCTCCAGGGACAAAATGCATAGTCACAGTCTTGAGTTTAAACCCTGGCTCCATTTTCTGTTAGTTAGGAGATGTCTACACTCTTGGCCTCGGGGTTCTTTTCTAGAAAATTAAGGAAGTGATTCCTCCCTCAGAGGTCTGCCGCGGAGTTTGAGTGACAGCAAGGACAGGTACTTGGGAGAATGGGAAAGTTGCTATTTTCCTGTGTCCAGTGGGTGGGGCTTAGAGAATATGAAACAAAAACAGGTGGGTCTTGAATGAATGAACAAATAGAGCAGGGTGACATACTTAAACATTAACAATAGCAGTCACAGTGACAATGACAATAACAGATTAAGACTGGCACTATCCTAACCATAGGTGTTATCACATTTAATCCTCGTAGCAACTACAATGAGGTAGGTCTTCCATCAGCCTGGTTTGTCACAATGAGGAAAGCAAGGTTTAATGGGGGTAACTTGTCCAGAGTCACCCATGCAGGCCACAGAAAAGCCAGGATTCACACGACATCTCTCTGACCCTACAGATCATGCTCTTGTACAGACAGACGAGCACACAGGCACGCAGGTGACAGAAAAGACAGGAAACAGGGTATCATGCGCACACATGCCTGCATGCACCTCACATCTCTGACCTCAAGATCTTGGTACTAGCACTGTCCCCATGTTACAGATGAGAAAGCTGAGGAACGGTGACGTTAAACAACTTGCTGTGATATGGACGCCAAGGAGGTGGCCGAGCCAAGATTTGATCCCAGGCAGCTTGATGCCAGAGCCCACGCTCCATCTATTCTAGAGACTGCCTCACAGCCACACACAGCCACACAGCAGAGGTGCACACAGGTCTGCCTGTACATGTACGTACACGCACACACACACCCCTTCTTGTACATGTACGTACACACACACACACACACACACACACACACACACACCTTCTTGTACATGTACGTACACACATATGCACACACATCTGCTTGTACACGTACACACACACGCCTGCTTGTACATGCATGTACACACCCCTGCTTGTACATGCATGTACACATACACAGACACACACGTCTGCTTGTACATGCATGTACACACATGCACCCTGCTTGTACATGCATGTACACACACGAGACACACATATGTTCTCTTGTACATGTATGTGCACACATACACCCCTGCTTGTACATGTATGTACACACACGCAGCTGCTTGTACATGTATGTACACACATGCACCTCTGCTTGTACATGTACGTATACACATGCACAGACACACACACCTACTTATACACGTACACACACACACTTCTCCCCTGTGGCTTTCTTTCTCTATTCTGCAAGGCCTTCACTGACACCAAAAGGAGACAGAGCACTCCACCATGAGTCGTGCATGAACGTCTTCTGGTTCTGGGGAGATCAGAGCCCTGTGGGGGTGGTACACTGAGGCAGGGCCCTGGGTTCATCTCGCATGGCGGGGTGGGGCCACAGCCCAGAATTCTGAAGAGTCTGGTGTCACTCCCCATCTCTTCCACATTCGCAGGAGAATGAAGACACATGGCCCCGGCCTCCCCATACCCCCTCGGGCGCCCTCACGCCTGCCCCCTTGGGCTGCCTGTGGCACATGGATGCTTTCTCTTTGCAGGGGCAAAGCCTCACCTCTGGGCAGGGCATGGGCCTTCTCCACGCAGAGGCCTTCGTGCCTCCAGCGGGAAGCAAAGGGGCTGTATCTCTACAGAGAACACGGGGCACCTTAGAGGGCGGCGGCGAAGACACCAGGAGCTGCAGAGGAAGGGAATCCGCACAGCACGCACACCCTGCTGTGGCGCTACCTGTCAGAGGGTCCCCCGTCTCCAGGGCACCCCACCACCTCCGGCTGCATCACCCCAAGCCAGTCCTCACAGGCCCACGTCGCATGCAAGTGCCCGCAGGAGGCCAAGGGGCCCCTCTCAGCACGGAGCCCACAGTGGCCTCCCAGCCCCGTGACCGGGGGCGGCTTTCTGACAATTCCATTTGTACCCCCAGACCCCCAGAACAGCAGAAGCACCTGTCAGGGCCTCTTTGCTCCTTTCCCAAAGACAATTTAGGAACCTCAGGAGCTGGGTCTGTCTTTTTATGATCGTATAAACCACCACCCTCCGGGGCTGGCCTTGCGCTCTTCCTGCCAAATACTGAATTAGGTTCCGGGGAGGAAGCAAATCCAACAGGCATGGCCCATTGTCCCTATAAAACCCGGGAGCACTGAGCGCAGGGCCTGCCCAACCGCCATCGCAGAGCTGGAGACAGAGGGCAGGCCAGGCTGCAGGAGGGGACGGCTCACTCGGTCGTGTCCCCGCTCTCCCCCCAGTGCTCTTGGACCAGACTGGAGTGCTTCTGTGCCCATTCTCAGCTCGTGGGTTCTTAATTATTTTCTTATTGGAAATGAGTCACAGTGATTGCTCATTATCTCTAAAGAGGCTTTGTGAACCACAGACTCAACATCTCTCAGCCTTTGCCCCTTACCCTGCCCTGTCCAAGTTTTCTGGAATAAGAGTCCCATTGTTTGCAGGGGCCAGCTCTTCAGGAAGCAATGAAAGGCCAGCTTTGTCACATTCCTGCCCATAAATCAGAGAGCTCCAGAGGTCGCCCTTGTGACGCCTCGCCTGAAGGGTGGAAGCCATGAGTGTTATCATTCATTTGATACGCGGGGCACTGGGGTTACAACCAAGAGCGAGTCAAGGAGAAAGGCACTGGGGAAGACCATTACCATTAGCATGGGGGCTGTGAGACAGGAGCGCCAAGGTGCCACTGAACCACTCTCATTGTAGAAATGAGAACCGGAGGCTTAGGAGGTATAAATAACTTACAACAGGGGAACTAGCTGCAAATCCGGGTCTATCCTGACCCGCAAACCTAAGCTCTTTGCACTACTCTGACTTGATCCCAGCGGCACAGAAACAAAGATCTCCCTCAGGTTAGCATCTCTGTCATCGGCTGCTGCAAGCATTCTGTCCGGAGAAGTCATGCAAAGGACCAACTCGGCGAAAGAGAACAAAACAGCAGCCATGCTCGGTTGCTTGTTATCACGCACACAAACACACTGATGTTTTCTGTCACATTTCCCAGAAGAGACATCAGCTAAACCTGCCCCCTCACCTGTCAGGCTTTCTAAAAGCTGCTGTGTGCCCGAGAGTTCAGGCAGAGCAGCAACAACCCCAGAGAAAGCTACAGCATCAGGAGTTTTCTCGAAGGCAGTCTGTTCATCAAGTTACCCTGTGCGTGAGGGTCCTCCAGGGTCCAGCTCAGCAAAGCACCGTGCTGTCCCTTTGGAAATGGAATCGATCACATCAGCTGTTCTGACCCCCACATCTACTTTGAGTGTATCATGAAAAGCTGGTAGAGCACAATTATGCTGTTATAGTCCTTGCTTTTTGGCCAAGCTGATTCCTGTGGAAGGCTGAATCAGACCTCATGTCAATAGATCAGCTCTTGGAGTTAGTCCATAGAGTTTAACACACTTAACGTTACTTAAAGATAAAATGCATAAACTGCTTATATTAAAGATTAGAAAGAGAGGTAAGTTCATTGACTCAACAAATACTTCTTGAGCACATATGAGATGTCAGAGGATGATTATATAACAGGTTATAGAACTGGTAAGTGGCAGAGCCCAGGTTAGAACTCAGCCATGTGATGCCCGTGAGCCTGACCTCTGCCCTGCCCAGCGCCTCTCGCCTGCCTCACCCCAGAGTCCCCCAGGGCATCTGTGATACCAGAACCTCGGCCTCGCCCGCACTCACTGAACCAGGACCCGGTGCAAAAGCGTGAGGATCTGCCCTGTCGCCAAGCAGCTCTGCTGCGTCTACCCACAGTAACATTAGTCACAACTGGTTTTAATACCAGCACATCCCCAAAGCACTTTGAGCAAGAAAAGGGCAGAACAATGCCCAGTTGGTAGCAGACACTCAATAACTATTTACTGGACGACTGTTGCTTCATTTCATACTCTGGTTAATTACATCAGAACTTCAGAAAACTAACGGAAGCTTCTCCATTAAATGAGGAGCAATAAATTTTTAAAGTTAAAAAAAGAAAAACCCCAGCAAAATGTCTGTCGGCAATGCCTCCCACATAAAGACCACACTCGCGCAGGGGTCTGATTCAGTCTCCACAAAACGTCCTCGTGGAGACAAGTAAGAGCGGTGACAAGTAAGAGCGGTGTCCACACTGAATAACTTACCAAAAGTTTTCCTTTCAAATCAGGCAATCACAAGCTGGGCAGTGACCTGAAAAGTCACCTCTCCAGGCTCCTACATGACACTTGAATCCTCTCTGTCGCTTCTTGGACACTTCTGGAGTCGAGGAGCTCACCACCAGCACGGGGTTCCCACTTAACCTCTTTCCCCTTCAACATCTCTGTCAAAGGCCTACTCAACAGCCCAGGGTCTGCACGCCACCACGGCAATCCACTGCCCATGCCACTTTTCTCACTTAGAAATTCAATGAAAATCAACACGTGACATAACAATGACTCGATTCTACACACCCTGCTTGACGTACACCAACTTATACCTCACAAACCCACAAGAAATGCATGTTAAGGGTATTAACTTCAGGTAAAGTTCGTAATTAATACTGCTTTTCGAGACTCTCCATTCAATAGTGCATTAAGTTAGCATGTAATATTCTATTAAAGCACCCACGAAGACACAGGAAGAGGCAAACTTCCAAAACAAAACAAAAAAATCTTTGAAAACCAAAGATAACAGCCAACTATTAAAGAGGACTTAGGGAATTTTCATTAACATCAAGCAACACTGGATTGATCTGATAGCACAGCTGGCCCCCAGGCATGTGTCTCCACATAGAGCAGAGGCACCACCGGAAGGCAGCTGGGGGACGGGGGAAGGGGCAGAGGGGACCACAGCACGTGCCGACTACACCCCGCCTTCTGGTGAGAAAGCTGGGGGAGCTTATGCCTGGGGATAAACGCTGTGTTTAGAAAAATCTTCCTTGTTTAAAATTTACCAAACATTCAAAAAGCAGCATGAAAAGAAAACAATCATGAAAGTAGTCACTCGTATGTTGAAGGAGAAGCTTGTCTTTAAAAGTGACTTACTATAAGAAATAAGAGATAATATTAACAGTTTAGAAACATGGACACATATTATCATGCACCCTCCCTCCTCGCCCCCTTGGGAGTGCTTTTCCATGCCAGATGCTGGACTAACCTTGGACTTAACCTTTCCCCAATATGATACAAACCAAAGGTTGACGAGTCTTGGTGTATATGTGATTGTCCTCTCTTGCTGCCCAGTGGAACCTGGGCACCACCACGTGCAGAAGCCTGGGCTCTAGCCTGACTGGAGGATGGGAGATCACGTGACTTGGGCAAGGCCCTCTGGCATGCGTGCCAACTTCCAGACAAACGTGTGAGGTGTCCTGACCATCCACACCCAGCCAAGCCAGCCGGAGCAGGGGAACCACTCACCTGACCAACCATAGAAAGAATAAATGTGTTATCATAAGTCACTAAGTCTTGTAGTGTTTATTTTTTTAATACATCAAAAGCTAACTGATACATGAGGGCTGTCAGGAGAGTATCCGCCATCTAATATGAAAAATGGAGGCAGTTATGGCTGGGGTTTCTTCCTGGACAGCCCTTGGTTCCATCGATAACATACATAAGACAACACTTCTTGAAAAGAAATTCAAGGACGTATGAAAAAGAGCCCTCGAAAAGATGAAGACACTTGACTCCAATCAGGAAGAGCTGCCATGAGACTAAACACACAGTAACAATTAAAATTAGTATTGCAAGATAGTAAAACAGAAATAGCACTGCCATAAATTAAACAATGTAGAGAACAAGCTATAGATTTAATCTCAGGATAGACAGGAAAATGAATAAGAAATTAAAACAATGGAAGTGTGATATGTAAGACAAAGTCATAAATCATGTGCAGTGCAATGCCAGAAGAAATAAAGAAATGCCCGCAGAATTTAAAAGGAGAAGGAGGAAAAGAAAAATAAAATAAAACCTCATGAGTTTTCTGATCAATAAGGTACACTGCATTCCAGGGGACCTGAATGCAAGAAAAAGCACAGGAACGCATCTTTGCTCTCTGTGAATGACAAGATTAACAAAAACTACACATTTCAGGGTGGCCCACACAGCTCACTCACCAAGGACCCAGCAGAGGAGAAGAGAAGGCATCCCAGGGACGGAAACAGGGAGGGGAGAGAAGAAAAGACGTCAGCTGTTGGTGGTGCCTCTGCTGGGTGCCTGGCTCTGTGCTTTTTAAACTTTTTCTCCACGAGATCACTTTTTTAAATTCTTAAACAATCTCATACACCACCATTGCCGCCACTTGAAAATAAGAATGCACTCCTAAATTATTTGAGTCAAACAGAAAATGCGAGATAATTACCAAGATTTTAAATATTAAAAATGAGAGAAAAACATAACCTGTCCAAAGTTATACACAGGTAAAATCATAGTTTTGAATCCTTTACTTTTTATAACAAGCTAACAAAACACTTTCACTTAAAATAGCAAGAACGTAATGATGTATTAAAACAGATATTAACAAATTATGAAATAAAAACAAAGTTCATAAATTAATTTCAGAAAAAATTAAAATTTAAAGAGATGTAAATAGATAAGCCCAAGATTTTTAAATAAGGGTAGGCCCTCATACAGTGCTGGTGGGAATATAAAATGGGTTAGTCACCTAGGGAAGGGGTTTGACAGTTTCTCAAGAAACTGTATTTTTAGTTCTCCAGCAATTCCACTCCTAGGTATGTACTAAAGAGAAATGAAAACATGGTCACACAAAAGCATGTACACGAATGTCATAGCAGTACATTTGGCGAAAAAGAAATCAGGTACTGATGCATGCTACATGATGGATACATCTTAAAACATTATATTTAGTGAGGATGCCACACGTTACATGACTTAATTTGTAGAAAATGTCCCGAACAGGCAAATCCACAGAGATAAAAAAGTAGATGGGTGCTTCCAGGGGCTGGTGGGAGGGGGAATGAGGATTAACTGCTCATGAGCACAGGGTTTCTTTGGGGGATAATCAAAATGCTCTAAAATTAGATAGTTGTGATAGTTGCACAAAAAGAAAAACAAACAGTATATTCTTAAAGGAGAAATTTTACGGCACATGAATCACATCTCAATAAAGCCATTAATTTTTTAAAGTCAATTAGCACATAACGAACTCTGGGCTAGATAACGATATCAGTGAAACACAGCACATAGATCAGAAACAGAACCTCACATATAAGAATTACTCTATGATAAGGGAAGAATTGCAAATAAATAGAGAGGAATAGATTATTCAAGACACTGTGTAAAAAATGACTTTTGCTAAAACAAACGAACAAACAAAACAAACATCAAATTTAGATTCTCACCACCATGCAGCAAAATGAATCCTTTTTAGAGTAATGATTTGTATGCATAAAGAAACTAGATGCAAACATAAGAGTATTTATTGCTCTACAGAAAAACAGACTTTCTCAGCACAAAAGCAGCAGAGCAAACCACAAACTAGAACACTGAAGGGCGCGCTGCCTTACCTCTTACGCGAACACTATCGGACAGAAATGCCGACACGAGGTACAGGACAGCACTAAGACAGAACAAAATGTACCTAATAAACACTTCACGCTGGCGCTGGGTATTTTTCTTTAAAGACTTCATTCAAATTAGATGAATCCTTAACTGGAAATGAGTAAATAATACTGACAGAAGAAAATCAAATAGCTAATGAATGTTCAGTTTTCTAAGTAAGGACAAAATTTGGGGGCACCTCTCCACCCACCGGGAAATATCTACAACTTCACGCTGCCGAGGCACGAAGCGAGGAGTTAGAAAGCCAGGGGGAGTGGGGTGCAGAGCCACCCGGGAGCTACTGCAGCTTTACGACAGGTGAACATGCTCTGATACGTGGAACTGACCGCATTAAAATTTAAGCATTAAAGGGGTTCATTACCTGTCAAATGTACGTCTAGGAAGCTACCCTAAGGAAAAGGGCAGATACGTCAGGAGAACGGCAGGCGTACGATCGTCAGTCACCGCACAGATGTTTATGGACATGAGCCGTGTGCCAGGTCCATTCTAGGTGATAAAGGTGACACTGGAGAACAAAGCACACACAAGTGTCGGACGTGACGTAGACAGTGAATGAAACGTGCTTGTCAGACAGTGACAGGGGCCCTGCGGCGGCCGATGGGGGACACGGGCATCCCTGGAAGTCTCCCTGTTCACCTGGTTGTGGCGTTCCCTCGGGCGGGCGGTGGAGGTACAATGACCCTCACATCTGAACCCACGCGCCTTTGCGGGGGTTCCCAGCCAGCTCCCGACACGGCCCCGAGCCCAGGCATCCTCTGACGGCAGCTCGTCCCTCCCTCCACCCCGCGTCATCACCGAGGGCACCACGCCACCCTGCCTGCCAGGAGGGTGGCCCGTCCGCTCTCCCTCGGGGGCCCTGCGAGTGGGGCTGGATGGTGGCGGTCCCTCCTGGTGACCCTCTTCTTTCACGCTGACTCACCTCCTAACCAGGCGCAGTGTCCCCGCTCCTCTCTCAGCTGACAAGGCCAGCCTGGTCCCTGCCTGTGGCACGGGGTTCCTCCCGTAAGTGGTCACACGTTCCTTGGGGAACCACTGTGGGGACTGTCACCGCATTTGCCTAGTGTCATTTGCACGTCTCTACCACTCACTCTCCCCTTCACACAATGGGCTCTGGGTCTGAGAGCTGCCCTAGCTCTGGGTGACAGTACGCAACTCGTCCATCCTGGTGGCTAGCGTCAGTGCTCCCTTCGCCAGCTCTTGATTTTTCTCCCAGTTCTACAAGTTAAGCTACATCCTCACAGGCTACCTGCTCATCTCTAGTGGCCCTTAGATCACTGCGGTCTATGAGCCATCATCACTACAGATCGTCAGCGTCCAAGGCACCCAGGTTGTCCTTCTGGCCTTGCTATGGCCTCCTAACTCTGGTAGCTAAGCGTTGACACCTGGCTCCCGCTACTCCGGAACCTGCCAAGCCCAGTTCCAGGGCATCATCTGCTACTGTCAACCTTGGCCCATAAATGACATTGAGCTTTTAAAGATGCCACGCCCCGCCCCGCCACAGTGCATTCCTGATTTGCTAAGTGAAGAGCATGTCCTGTGCACCCTCCCAGGAGAATAACCATGCAGTTGCTCTCTGACCTCATAATAAATCCAGTCCCCTCCTCCCCTCACTCCAAGTCCCCTAACCTCCTCCTCGTCCCTCTGCTGAGGCTGTTCTGCCATCTCCATGTCATTTAGTCGTCACTGTGTCCCCATCTTGGGGAGTCATCCCAACAGGTTCAGGTTGGCTTAGGTGTCCTTGCAAGGACATTAAATCCTGAGTCAGGGGAGAGTGCCCCCATATCAATAAACCTTGTCCCATCCAGCTGTCTACTTGACATCCTCTGTCCTGACATCCTCGAGAGCCATGCCCACTTACGTGACTCTGATTCCAGGACACACACCGTATCAGACCCTGCAGCAATTGTCAGTAACTAAGCTATTTTCTCCAAGAGCAAAGGAAAAGGAAAAAGGGACACGGAGGTTATTGCTAAAAATGGATCCGAGGAAGACTTCAGAGAAGACACTCGATCTAAAGGTCAACAGCTGAGATCTTCAGAAGGCAGAGAGCGTCGGAGAGAAAGGGGCGCATCACATGTGAGCAAGTGCCCCGGGGCGCCAAACGGCCAGGCACGTGAGTGTGCGAGCAGGCAGGCACGTGAGTGTGCGAGCAGGCAGGCACGTGAGTGTGTGAGCTGGCAGGCACGTGTGTGTGCGAGCAGGATGACCCGGTGGGAGTGGAGAATGTGAGGAAGTGTGACAGGACAGGACTCAGGATGGGGACAGTGGCCACGGGAGGAGGAGCCTGGGTGCCAAATGAGGGTTATCCATCAGGACTCACCCCACCCCAATCCTGCAAGGGTGACGGACAATTTGGTGGGGGAGGGGGGAATAAAAACATCATCTAAAAGCCTGTGGTTTGCAAGGACAAATATTCATTCAGATACCAAAACCGAGATGGTCTTAAGGACAGAGCCGACAGAGCAGGTGCTGTGGTGAGGCTGAATGCCAGCAGGTGTCCACACTTAGTGAACCAAGAGCCACCGTCTACCCCACCTGCTGGCGAGGATGCAGAGCCTGACAGTCAGACCGGTGGTCGTTTCTCGTTGCTGCTGTACTCCATGCATTCTATGTGTGTCTCTTCCATCTACTTCATCAAAGAATCGTATGAAGTGTCCCCATTTTACAGATTAGAAAGCTGAGCTTCTACAGAGGTTCACTGTTGTTTGCAAGCTCTCCTAGCAGCAAGGGGCAGAGCTGGAATTCAGACCCAGGCTTCTTTGAGGGGTCCTGCACCTCCAAATACAATGTTCCATCAGGTTGACATGGGGTCTGAACATAAAGGCTGAAGCTCTCCAGGATGTGCACCTGTGTGGCTACCTGATTAACAACTGCCCCAGTAACTTCCCTGGGATATTGCAAGATAATAATAAAAGAAAATAATAAAAATAACCAAAACATAACCAGAGAAGTACATTGCCAATGTCCATACACACAACAAAATATAAGGGGTTTGCAGGTGCTTGTATTAGTAATACATTGTTTTGTCATTTTCTTCTTGTTGTTGTCATCATCATCTCAATTTAAAATCATAACAGGCTGAAGAATAATTAACAAGACAAGTAATGAAACACATCACGGTGCTTTCTCCTTCCCAGCCTGGGACTATAAATTGAGTGTGTGAGAAAACTAACCTTTACTCCCGAGGAGTGATGATTTAGTGTTGAGTGACACTAACCCCAGGAGAGAACATCCCCAATGAAATAGAAACTCCAAGAGTGACTTAAGGATTGGGGATGTTCAAGAAGGAGAAAATCATCATGTGAGGCAACTAACTCTGGACAGCATGACTGGCAGGTTTCTGAACCTTGGTGAGGGCAGGTGAGAAAGGTCCATGAGGCTGCGGGGAGCCATCCAGTCTGTAAACAAAACACCCAGCGAGGGAGGGAGAACTGCCTGGCATCTGGCGGAGAACTATTTATCCAGATATTTATTCTACCTTGACACCCGCCATCTGGAGAGAACATCCAAGTGTCTGTCTGAGGCTGTTGGGGAGACGGCGTGTAAGAGAGAGGGGGCACGTGAAACAGAACACATCAGACAAACATCCGCAGCGGAGATGAGACGGCCCCGGCGGGAGAGCTGGTCAGCACGCATGTCTTCGGAATCAGACACAGGCGCACTCACACCGCCTCGCGAACCCTGCCTGTTCCTCAGGAACGTTCCCAGGCTTCCAAAGCTTCCGTTTCCTTGTGTGGAAAATGGGACTAGTAACCTAGAACGCTGCCGTGGGACTGTGCGAGTTAAAGCAGGTGATGTGCCAGCTACAGAATAAGTAATTAATTATTCTCATCCATTATTATAACCAGTTATTGTTGCCAGTCTGCTGTGTGAGTCCTGCGGAAGGATAATAAAACAAAAAAACAGATGGATTTCCTCTTTCTAACCCAACATGCTCATCTCTAATAAAAGCAGCTGGGATGCAAAACCGGCAGGAACATGAAAGATTGGGTCACATTCAAAGAACAATTTTTGAATTTTTTTTGAAGCAAATTCTTGATAAAGCGTGAGGTCCATGCAGGGCAAAGTGTGGTCTGCATCCCCTGGGGCCTTGTTAGACATGCACAACCGCAGCCCCACCCCGGGTTCTGCTAAGCCAGAGTGCGCATTTTAACAAGGTCCCCACGTGATTTGTGAGTGCAATGAAGTCTGAGGAGCACTGCACTGGGACACAATCGCCTTTGTCCACAATCACATCAAATCCTGTAATGAACGGGCAGGCAGTGCCCACTTAGCCCAGCAGCTGATCCATTCAGGCACACCTGACCAATTTAGAGGCCCCAACAAAGAAACAGCAGAAGTGACCAGCTCAAGGGGGGCTATGCCCAGTGCAATCAGCCTAAATGGGAAGCAGATGGTGCATGGGAAGGGCCGTCTAAAAATACTTTAAATAAGAGAGCCCCTTGCCCCCTTGCAGGAAGTTCACCTCCTCTGGGCACAGGGGAGTAGGACACCAAGTCAGACCGCTGGGTGACTAACAAAGTGGAGGCGGTTTCCTCTGACTTGGGAAATCAGAGCAGGCTTCTTGGAGAACGTGGCATTTTCGGTCGACAGTGACGAATGAGCAGGACTTCAGTAGGCAGAGAACGAGAGGAAATGCTGTTTCCGTGGAGAGGATCCATGCGATGGAACGGCCCGGTGTGTTCAGAGGCACGAATGGACGTAGTCAGAGGCAAAGACTGGATGACATTTAGGGGCTGGGGCACAGAATCTTTTAAGCTGAACCAGGTATTCCAGTTTAACATGGAGGCAAACAGAAACCATGTAGAATTCCTGTCTTGAACATGGGTTTTAGGCCAGGGGTGATAACTATTTTCTTTAGCTTTTGCATAAGCAATGGGGCATGATCTCCCTGGGACCAGAAAGTAAGACGATTCTAGGTCATCTGGCCTTGATTTGTCATGTTTGGTGTTGGAGCGCTGATGGTCCTCACTTGGATGTACAGGGATCCCACCCCTCTCTTTTGGGATTTTCAGCCTTAGTCAGTTATTTTCTAATAGATACAAGATGGGAGCCTCTGGCCCTTAAACCTGTAGCCGAGGTGGTCAGCTCCACACTAAAACGACTCCACTTCTGCTGGGCACAGCTGTCACTGGAAGGCAGCTGCACATTCGCCCCATCATTTTCCAGCCCTGCTGTGCACGTCTGTGTAACCATGAGACTAACTGTCACCAAGGGTGGGAGTAGAAGCAACGGGCTTATGCTCAGGCCAAAGCTTTTCCCTTTCCACAAGTTTGATGCAGGCAATAGAGAAACCCTGGAGGATGGTAGAGCCTGGACCCCGAGTCACCACATGAAGTAGAGCCAAACACCAACCAGGAGCATCTAGACCAGCAGTTCTTAACCTGTGGGTTGCGACCCCTTTGGGGGTCGAATGACCCTTTCACAGGGGTCGCCTAAGACCATCAGAAAACACATATCAGGTATTTGCATTACGATTCATAACAGCAGCAACATTACAGTTATGAAGTAGCAACGACAATCATTTTATGGGGGTCACCACACCATGAGGAGCTGTATTAAAGGGTCGCAGCATGAGGAAGGTTGAGAACCACTGTGCTAGACAGACTGTTACTCACACAAACAAGAAACGCTTCTATTGTATCTGAGCGACGGCGTGTGCTGGGGTGTGTATGTTACAGCAGCGAGCATGGCCCTAATACAGATCTCACAGGAGAGGCTATTGGAAGCAAAGGGGAGGAGGATGAGAACATGATTTATACATTGTAATATCCAAAACGACACTCTTGCTGCTTTAAATATTCAACAACTATCGATGGAACCACCGAGCTTGCACTTGGTTCTGAGCAATCAGTGATGAACAGGGTGGACACATTCTCTCTTCCAGATCAGCGTTCAGCCACCACCCACCAGTGCTGGCAGGAGCATAGGAATCACACCATCTGTCCTCCCGGAGAGGAGATAATTGCATCCCATCTTCATTTATTCATCCAATGGGACACAAGCCAGGCAAAATCGGGGCCGCTCTCATCGAATGGCTTCCACCGCGTTTCTATGAATTTACTTGCAGATACACAGCTCGCTTTGTTCCAGGCAAGATTTAATACAGCTTACAAAATAGCTTAATTTATAAAAAAAACATGAAAGAAGAAAGTAAAAATGGTGGGAATATGAAATAGAGCCATGAATACAGGAAAACATGCAGTCACTAATGACCTAGACACTTGCCACAGATTTAGATCTGAGCTTTTTGGAAGCAGAATCAAAATGTGATGTTCTTTAGCTGCTATAATATCCACAATTAAGTATTTGGTGTCTATTCACCATAGACCGGACACTTCGTGGAAGACAGACTTCTTCTTACGTACTGTTGCACCCACATGTCCTAGCCTAGTTTGTGGTCCACAGAAAGTCCCTGATACACACATCATAAGGTAAAAGAAGAGCAAGGCTGAGGTCCAGTTGTCCTAGGCACTGAGACATGTCCCTCCAGGCCCTCAGAAAGATGAGGCATCACGGTGAAGACCAGCATCCTCATCAAACATGGTGGAGCCAATGAGAGACCTGTGGCTGGTCCTCAATTCTCCAACTCCTCATGTAGATGGCATCAGACCAAAGCACAGCACAGCAAAAGCTAGATCTGCAGAGAATTCAGTATCCTGTGATCCCCACACCCCATTTCTACTGGTCTGATGGGATCCTGGGGGCCTGTTGACGACCTAGGGGCAAGGTGGACACATGCCTTAACAACCTCCCTCAGCGCTGTCTCCCACATGGTGCTCCAGGTCCCATCAGTGAGGACCCTGGGACAGCATGCCTTTGGCTTGTGTCGGCCATTATTAGAAACCATTTTCTGAGACTAATATTTGCATTTCCCACGTGGAACACTGAAAGGTATTGTTTACTCTGTCACTCGGGGCTCCAAAATGAAGATGTAATTGGTTGGATCAGCTTGTCACTTTTGCTACAGACTTAGAGAAGCCTGTCCCTCATGTTCACTGGTCTTTATGACTAACTCCTTTCCCTTCTGTGCTTTGGCCTGCAATTCCAGAGACTGCATTGGCAAAGCCAGTAGCACAGTTCCCAAGGATGCACCAGGGTGAATAAGCTGGGCAGGTGGTGAGCAGTGACCTCTCACACAGCTGCACAGCACTCTGCACTGACTGCGCTGAGTTCAACATGCTGCTGCCCCCTGGAGTTGTGCTGTGCATCTGTCCAGAGGGCGTGCCAGGCACCTTGCTAAGGACTCTGCAAGCATTAGCTCACCAGGTTCTCCCCACAGCGTCATGAGTAGACACAATTGTTACCCGCATCTTACAAAAGGGGAAAATGAGACTTAAATTAACTGACCTACCCCAAATCATTCAGCTGATGATGGAACCGGAATTGGAGCCCAGACAGTCTGACTTCACAGCTCATGCTTTTAACTACTCTAAAATACTGCCTTCCTACAAGTTGATGGAAATAATCTCACTTTGCAAGCTCTTGGGCACAACAGCTTTGAATTCTGCCCTAGCCGCTGAAGACCCATCCCTAAATTTCGCATTCTGATTGTATCTCATCTAAGGGAATGGCCCCGTACTGCAGCAGCCAGAGAGGTAGAAACTTTCTGCAAACATGAACCCGGCAGACATTCATGGTCCGGCCCTGCAAACTGCCCCAGCACAGCGGGGCAGACGCAGCCTCTAACAGAGATGGGTGGCACTCACCCGGGTGTTTGAAGTCCCACTGGCTAAATCCTCCCCTCTGATGCAAGCACAGAACACCCCTTCCCCATGAGTGCTGGGTCAGCACGGTCAAGGGCAGAGCACAGGCAGGCTGTATCCTGTGTGTATGAAGTCAGGGATCGGGAAAAAGATAGATGACTTGTGACACTTCGTTCTGACAGCTGTCAGTGCAGAATAGCCCCCTGCCTGGCTGCTGAGGCTCCTAAAGTAGGAGACACCTGTCTGCAATGCCAAGAGGGGACAGAAGTCTCCATGGAAAGAAGATGTCCAGTGACATGCTTTCAGTCGGCTGTCCAGGCATCTCCCGGCCTCCTTCTACCCTCTCAGACAAATTGGCCTGGACACGGACAGCTTAATCCATTTTCTCTTTTCGAAGGGCTTTATTCTAGGTCACCTTGTTCTTAAACTGACATTTCAATCTTCTAAACGTAGAGCCAACTTTTCAACCTACTTGAACCAAGCCTGGTTCGGTTTAGTGATGGGCCCTTCCTTCCTTCTTCCCCTCCCTCCCTCACACCCGGGATCTAGAGCGTGGGGAGCGGTCTAGCTTCGGGGTGACCGGTAGCGTGCACGCCCCGTGCAGGAGCTCTGCAGGGCAACAGAGCAGACAAGCAAACGACTGGTACGCAGTTGGGCGGAGCTGCGCCGTCGTCGCCCCTCTCCAGCCCCAGTGCCCCAGCACCCTGTCCACGGGGCACCTCCACACCTACGCTCTTCTGGATCCTGGAACCCGCTCTGTCACACGTCCAGGGCCACATGGGCGGATCCCTCGGCCACAGCAGAAGCTCTGTGCTTGGAGCTGCCACTTAATGGCCACCCTGGCGTTAACTGAGGCTGGGTCCCCCACCCCCACCCCAAGCCTCCTGCATGTCTGAGGCTATTTACAGAACGGAAAACAAGGCTCCCTTAGCCTAAGCTGTTGGATCAACTGAGAATATGGTTTTAAAATGTCACGGAGTCTATTTTTAAAGCTTTCCTCAATTCATCTTTATTTTGCTTATAATTTTGAATCTCTGTTTAAACAACTTTGAGGAGATATGAAGAACACTGCCTGCATTTTATGTCTTCTAAAGTTTCTTTTATTGGGGCGAGGGTCATCACACGCAGCCAGGATATTCAAATCATCTTGGGATCTTTCCTTTTCTGGGACTTTGAAGCATTTTCCCATCTAAGAGGCTAACTAGTAAGTGAAATAGTTGGACAAGGTCCTGAATCCTGAAACAATAAGTACCTAGCACAATCTTGCATTTTGTAGCAGATTTCTGTCCATTTTCCTCAGATTTGGGGAAATTTCTAATTATAAGCCTCAACCACCATGTTTTGTGGTGTATAATGTGCTCCTGTGTATAATGCACACCCACGTTTTTGGCCCAAACTTTTAGGGAAAAAAAATCTTCCAATTAAAAATTTTAATTCGAATTGTTATTTGTTTATATTTAGGTACTTGTTTTTTGTATTATAAAGAAGTTTCAGCATTTATTTTTTAACATACTATGGTACAAGAAATTTTACATAAATTAAAAACCACAAGTACAGACATGAGGTAAAAATTTTATGTGTAAAATTTTTTTATATAAAATAACTGATTATAGTAGTCCAGGGTATTATTTTGCATATGGATATCGTTGTTGATTTCTAGAGTTACACTTTTAACTCTTAAGCATAAATAAAAAAATTAAAAACATGTATATAGATACAGAATTAGCACTACCCATGTATAATGCATGTCCTTATTTTTCCCCTCACAAATTTGGGCAAAAAAGTGCACAAAATATAGTACCTCAAGACCATTGGCTCCCAAGAAGTAGTACGTGTACCCCCATGGGTACGTGCTAGGCCATTCAGGGGTACATGTCAAATAATCGGTAATGGCAAAAAAACAAGTAAAAAAATACAAAACGTTAATTATGGAACAATAAGTGTTAAGCTGGAATCACCGTTCACGGAGACACTTCAAAATTAGATCCGCTGAGCGAATGAGGATGGGTGAGGGCGTGTCTACGAACCCTCCCCCCAAATCTCTCTTCTACCAATCGTTATGCAGTGCTAGATCCATTTGTGACACTTTTAGAACTTCTCTAAACATATAAATACATTCATAGCCAGACTGTTTGATC
>PVJL010012629.1:18688-36336 GCA_004026885.1 Lyroderma lyra | reverse complement strand
CCCTTACCTTAGCCAGGTGAATTGGAACCTATGCCTGACCAATCAATAGTAACCATATATGCCTCTCTCTGCCTCTCGCCTAGCAACCTATTCCTCCCTCCACATTGTGTCTAGCAACCCCTTTACCTATGTACCTTCACTCCCAATGGCCAGAGCTGCTGCTCTCCCATTCTGAGGCAGCCCGGCAGCTTTCTCCCCAGTAAAGCTTGTCACTACCACCCGGTGTTTCGGCTTGTTTCTATCAATAAGTCCCTCACATTTTTTGTTAAGTTTATTCCTAGGTATTTTATCCTTTGTGTAGTGATCACAAAAGGTATTGTATTTCTCATTTCTTTTTGCATATAAAAGGAATGAGTCTTATTTAAATGTATCAGAAGAAATGTTTTGTGCATTAAAGGGTTGTATTTTTCCCTTGCAGTTGTTACAAACCTATCAGTATTTATTTCACGATGGAGATAATGAAAACTAATTTTCTCCTGGGGAGAGCTATAAACATGAGAGAAGCAAGATTCTTTGTCTAGCCATTGGCTAATATGCTTTTATAATTCTCTAAACTTATCATACAGTTTCATAATCTTTGTACCTCCAGACCTATTTTTCCTACTATTCCTTGCCCAGGTTTATTTATTGATTAATATTTTTTGTTTACAGTTTTTAAAATTTAAGATAAAATTTACATATATTGATGCTAAAATATTAAATATCACTTGAGTTTGGCAAATGCATCCACCTATGTAATCCAAATCCCTATGAAGATGAAGAATATCATCATTACTACAGAAAAGTACCTGCATACTTCCCCATTAAACCCTACACCCACACACCCCAGAGGAAACCATTGTCTTGAATTTTTACCACCATAAAATAGTTCTGCCTGTTTGGAAATTCATACCATGCATAAACCCATTATTTTATGAATAGACACCGGGGCAATTTCCAGTTTGGGGTTATTACAAATAAAGCTGCTGTGAGTGTTCACGTAAAAGTGTTTTTGTTAATGTTTGTTTTTATTTCACTCAGGTAAATATCTAGGAGTGGAACTCTTAGTTCAGAGCGTAAGTGAGTGTTTAGTTTCTTAAGCAATTGCCAGAACTTTTACCGAAGTGGTTGTACCATTTTGCACTGTCATAAAAAAATGCGGAGCTATAGCTGCTCCACATCCTTGTCAATACTTAGTGTTATCTGTCTTATTAACTTAATTTAATTTTTTATTGTTAAATTTATTGGGGTAACATTGCTTACTAAAAATCATATAGGTTCTAGGTGTACAGTTCTTCAGTACATCATATATGTGTTCATCACCCAGTCAGTTCTCCTTCTGGAAGTCTTATTAATTTTAACTGTTATGATGAGCAATTCCTTGGGATTTTTAATTTCTTTGTTTTGAAGACTAATGATGTTGAGCATTTTTTCATGTGTTTATTGATCAGTCATATATCTTCTTTTGTAAAGTATCTATTTAATTATTTGCCAATTATTTTCATTATGTTGTCTTTTCATTATTGACTTGTAGGAGTTCTTTATATACTCTGGTTATCAGTTCTTACATGATATATATTTGGGAATAATAGCTCCCAGTTTGTAGCTTACCTATTTTTAAAAATATTTTTATTTCATGAAAATTATATTTTAAAATGTGTAAAATACATAAATTGAAAAAATTTATTTTAAGGACACAACATGAGATCTACTCACTTAAATTTTTAAGTGTACAGTACATTATTGTTGACTAAAGTACAATGGTATACATCAGATCACTAGAGTTTATTCATCTTGCTTAGCTGAAAATGCATGCCTGTTAATTAGCTAATTCTTGAAAATCAAACTGATTTGTCAACTCCACAGAGAGGGCTTCCATGTCATATCATTATTCCCTTTTTTTCAAGATGCCTTTCTTTCTGCTGCCATTATGCCATTGTTGTAAGACTTATCACAATGACTTATTATAATGATGATTCCTTGAGTTCTTCTCCCATTAGATGGGGGAAAAAAATCAATGAAACAGGGCATGTCTTGCTCTAATCTGTATTTCCTGTTTCAGGCACTCATAGTAGATAATTAAAAATTTGAATAATCAAATTTGTGTCCTCCAGTTTCTTGTTTTGCCTTTAGAGTAGTGTATACCAGATATAATCTAAAATATCATTACCAATGTAAAAATTAAGATACTCTTACTTACATAGCTGAGTGTGTATCATCCTCTTTAAAACTCATCCTCTTAAGATACTATATCTTATTCCTCTGGTGAAAATATTCTTTAAGCTTCAATTTGGTTTTGCAGAATTGTCTTAAAAGCTAAGCATTAAACTGCTGTTTATTTGTTTTTTATTGAAGTATAATTGATAAAGTTGTTTATTCTAAGCAATATGTAATCAGATCTTTATTTTTCATCTAGTCTGAGACTCTTCACCTTTTATTTGGGAAATATAATGGTGCCAGAACCTCAGATAGGAAGCAAGAGAGTTTGTTCTAGGAATAGAATTTCAATTTTCCAAAGACTACGCTACTCCCCTCTTGCCCCAATCCCTTCTTCAAGTAGAACAGCTTACTTTTGATCTGTGTTTCACACAGCAGACTTCTGATTAAATTTCATTTAAATAAAAACTATCCCAGTGAAAGAAACCATATAAGGGGATAATGTGTTTCTGCCCTCCATTCTGTTGCTTGGCCTGGTTCTGTGTCTAAGAAGACACACTGACGCTCTTAGGCATTGAGGATGCTGGAATGGAGAAGATAGAGGAACTTGACTGTCTTCAGTAGGGGAGACTGGTTTGTGTATCTCTGTATCCTGTGCCAGCATCAGATATGGGCATGAGGGCAGAGCCTTTTCAGATCTTTTTTGTAGCGGTTTTTAATACTGTGGTTCTGGAGGCAGAATTTTCAAGTCCCTGGATGCTTTTTTCCAATGGATCCCACAGTGAGTGCACATTTAGCTTTACACCATCTTTTTCTCATTCTTAATTTCCTCTGCTATTTCAAAAGTTAGCCTTTCATGTTGCTTCACTTTAATGACATTTTTATATGGTTTGCTGCAAAAAGGTACTGCAGAAAAAGAAAAATCAATAAAAGAAGAAAATAATATAAATGACATAGCATCTTACCAACACTCACAAGAACATTTTGAGCTGTTTTCTAATTATTTTATACACACACACATACACACACACACACACACACACACACACATATATAAATCAACTAAACATGATCATTCAGTAGCTGTTTATGTGCATAAAATTTGGAACAGTATGTAATAAACTGTTTCCAATTTTGTGATGTATAAGCACAACCATATATTTAGTTCATGTACTGGTCAGCGTTGGTTGTTATAACAAAATACCACAGACTTGGTGACTTAAACAACTGGAATTTATTTTCTCACAGTTCTGGAGTCTGGAAGTCTCAGATCAAGGCAACAGCAGGGGTGGTTTCTGGTGAGAGCTCTCTTCTTGGCTTGTAGATGGCTGCCTTCGCCCTGTTCAAAACCCTCCAACCGTTTTCTTTTTGTTTGTTTGTTTGTCATGTATATATATATGTGTGTGTGTGTGTGTGTGTGTGTGTGTGTGTGTGTGCGTGCGTGCATGTATACACACAAACATATAATTGTTAAATTTATCGGGGTGACATTGGTTAGTAAAATTATACAGGTTTCAAGTGTACAATTCTGTAGTACATCATCTGTGTTGCACTTTCTGTTTGATTCAGTACAGATTTTGGTTGAGTAGGAGAGACTGCACAACATATTACCTAATAGAGTCTAACAAAGAGGTTATTTTTAGAGTTTATGGAGTTAAGGAAAACAGTGAAGAAAACTGAAATAAACAGGAAGCAGCAACAGCTGGAAGGCTTTCCTTGCTTAGATCTGAGTAGGTTAGGGAAAATAATTTCACCAGGTCACCTTGAGAGCTCTCTTCTTGGTTGGTAGATGGCTGCCTTCTCTAAGGATGCCTGAAAGGAGCTAACAGCCACACATGACAAGACAGAGGTCCTTCTTTCTCCACTCTCCTGCCAGTGCTTACTTCCAATTGACCAGACCCAAATGAAAGTCAGATGGAAAGGGATCTAGGGTGTTCCAGCATACAGATTCCACTCACTTCCCAAGGCAGAAAGGAGAAGGGCAGAAAGGGGGTCTGCAGAGGCAAACAAAGCATGCCCTCTTCATGTGGGTAAAAGTCACAACACTTTGTACAGCGTACAGAGCCTTATACACAGTCTTTAATTGTCCACTCTCCCTTCAATCTTTGCCTTATTTTCCTATTAGTCCCCCCACCTAACTGGTCTTCCTGCATTTCCTGTAGCACACACCAGACACACACTTTCCTCATGGCAATTACTCTGCTTTCCTCTGCATTTATTGTTTTACCTCAAGTATGCCCCTGTGGTTTACTTACTCACCTACTTTAGGGCTTTATTTTAATGTTACTTCTCATCACCCACCGTTGACTACCTTCTTTACAATTGAATCACACTTCTTCCTGTGCTCTTTATCTCCCTTCCTTACTTAATTCTTTTATATAGCACTTACCTCCTTCTAGTATAACAAAGATATATTTTTTCTTTTCTTTTTTCTTTTTGTTTTGTTTTTGTTTTTGTTTTTGTTTTCCACCACAAAAATGTAAACTCCAGGAATTATATCTGTTTTGGTCACTTCTTTACTCAGCACCTGAAACAATGACTGGCTCATATACTAAGTGCTCTGTAAACATTTGTTGATTGAATGAGTGCATGAATTGAACCCAAACACACTCCATTTATAGTCAAGTAAGTGGAGTTCAAAAGAGACAATCGAGATAAACCAGAGCATTCTCTTGTACATGTATAGAAGAATAACAAGTGGCTCAGCTTAGAAGTATAGGTATATCCTTGCCATCCTCACAACTTTGCCTAGTACCTGCTTCTTCTGTAATGCAACTAACCTTCTATGTTGACCTACCTTCAGTGTCTCACTGCCTGCCTGTCAGCAAGCTATACATACTTGTTCCAAGGGCAGTATTACCAAATTGTACACATTCTGTCTGTGGCCCTTAAACAACACAATCTTTTTTAATTAAATATATTGGGGTGACATGAGTTAGTAAAATTTTATAGGTTTCAAGTATATGATTCTATAATAAATCATGTATATATATTGCATTGTGTGTTCATCACACAAAATCAATTGTGTTTCCATCACCATTTATTTGACTCCTCCCAAATTCCTTACCCTCTGGTAACCACTGAACTTTTATCTGTGTCTACAAGTTTTTGCTTATTACTTTCAGTTTTAATTTAAACATCATTGAAATCATATGTTTTTTTTTTCACTTTTTTCTCTCTGATAAATTTTGTTTAGAATGATTATCTTAAGCTCTATCCATGTTGTCACAAATGACTATATTTCATCTTTTCTTATGGTCAAGAAATATTTCATTGTATATATGTGCCAAGTCTTTATCCAGTCATCTATCAAAGGATACTTTGGCTGTTTCCATGTCTTGGCCACTGTGAATAATACTGCCATGAATCCAGAAGTAGGATTGCTATGTGGTAATTGTATTATTAATTTTTTGAGGAACTTTTCCATACAGTTTTTAATAGTGGTTATTACCACTATTACCAGTTTACATTCCCACCAGCAGTGTGTATAAGGATTCTTTTCTTCTCCACAGCTTCTCCAATACTGGTTATTACTTGTCTTGTTGATAACAGCCATTCTAACAGATGTGAGGTGATCTCATGTGGTTTTGATTGTCATTTCCTTAATTGCTAGAGAAGTTGAGCATTTTTTAATTTATCTATTGTCCATTTGTATGTCTTCTTGGGAGAAGTATCTGCCCACTGTTTAATTGGACTGCATGTGTAGAAGACAGAAAGTCAGATAAATAATGACAAACTCTGGTAAGGGTTATAAAATAAACTAACAGAGACTAATATAATATATGGCTGGAGAACATTCAGAATATATGGTAGTATTAAATATATCATTATCCTGAAACTTGTCCACCCTGAGTGTCATAACTGTGTCTTTGTTTATTCTTTGTAATTTTTATTGCTAATTTCAGAGATGAAAATTTGAAAAAATTTCCCTCAAATGTAGATACTTTGGCATTTTTCACTCTCAGCCTCAGTAATCTAATTTAGCCCTGAGCTCTAAAGTTTTATAACTGATTAAATACAAAAAAGTACATACAGTCTTATAAATATTGAGACAACTGTGAATGATCAAATAATAGATAGTGCTGCTATTCTTTGGACCTCAATATAAACATTTATAAACATATGAATAAGCATGAGAGAGAGAGAGATAATGGAACTAGGTTGACATGTCAAAGTCCGACTGAATTTGTTTGTGTTGTGAAAAGGCAGGGTTCTTCAGCCACAATTAAACCATGTACCTGTGAGTCTCAGCAGTGACCTCAGATCTTCATGATCTACCATTGCTCTGTATCTGCTTTTAGCTTGCAGAGGGAATTTATTACAGTATAGATAAAAAAATAAACATTTCTGAAAAGAAGGCAGTCAGATCTAATTGTGTCTTCTCATGGGATATTTGACTTCACTTAGATGACAACTACATCCCAAAGAATGAACCTAGTGTTTTCTATTTCTTCTAACAGTTACAGGAATGAACTATACTATCAATCCCAAAATTGCCCTGTATTTATAGAACAATTTTTAAACAGTCGTTACTGGTTCTTAAAATTACTTAAATTCAGTTTTCATTTGCTATCAATATAAGAGGGATGTCAGTTGTCTGAAAACATCCTTCTTGTTGGATGTTAAACCTAAACTTGGTAATGACTCAAGGAAAACCTGGCTGCTTTTATGACTCTTGTTCCCTTAGCTCAATTTCAAGAATGAATTCATAGATGGGGACAGATATGGTACACTTAAAAGTGACTTGAATCGGATGGTTATGAACAGGCCAAGTGCCCTGTGCCTGTTTAGCTCTTTGTTTAGGTCTGGAATAGAAGGCTTGTTGTCTCAGTCAAAGAAAACTTTTTTAATGAAAAGGGTGTCAAACCCTCAGCCATGTCATCTGATACTATTAAAACAATCAGCTTGAGCTGACCACATTCAAATGACTACTTTGAGTATTAAGTCAACAAAACTAAAGAAGAAAGAAAAAAAGAAAAAAAAACATATCATAAAAAACACAAGTAAAATAACCTTAGTAGAAGTTAACAGTGTTGTCCTTCTGGGATTATAAATGCTAAGAGGGAGACTGCTTCTCTTTGAATTCTTTTCTGGCAGACTAAAACAGGCCAGAGGTAGATAAGCCCTAGTAAACAAATTTTAAAAAACCCAAGGATGAATGAGGAAAACTATTGTCCTGGTCATGTACAATCCTTCAAGGCCTGGTGGTAGTCACTGTTCTAGTTCCAAGTTGGAGTTTTAGTTTGTAAGGAAAATGCAACTCCCAAGTGATTCCAATTTTCTTTTTATAATTTCCAGGATATTGATAGATCTCCATTGCTTTCCAAAGGCTATGTAGTTGCCCAAATATCAAGTTGAAATAATCTCTAACTCCCCACTTGTCTTCTTAAACAAGTTCATCTAAGATCAAATAGCCTGCTTTCTTCTAAGTTACAAGGAAGCAATTATTATGTATAATTATGGGTAAGTAGAACTAGCATTTGTATTATTTTAAACATTCTCTGTGATTCAAGTTTGTGAGTGGGGGAAAGAATCCAAGAAGTTTGATTTACTGGGAGGTTTTAGGGCTGAATAAATAGATTCCGTTCAGAGGAAGGAATAATACAAAAGGATACCCTCACTGATGACTCAAAGGCCAGATTGGAGACATAATTCTGATTCAAGGGCAGGTAAAATTTTAGTAAGACTTGCCTTTAGTTTGGTTATAGAGGTGTCATCATTCTTTTCAAACTCTTCATAGACTTAGTGCAGAATCCTCTCCCTCAAAATGATGGGTATCTAAAATACAAATGTTTTCTGTGTAATTTTAGTTACATATGTTATATTTTCCATGTGATTATTTCTATTTTGGGTTTTTATTCATTTCTAGAAAATGAAAGGCTTTATCTTTGGTAAAAAATAATTAGATTTCTATGGTTCATTAAAGAAAGTTTATTTTGAAACTCAAAGCAAACTTGCTGAATTGGAAGGGATTACAAAGGATAGTAAATGGTCTGGATGGCTTGGAGTTGGTGAGAAGTCACTAGATAGAATAACTGGGAACCCACCATATATCTCGAATTGTACATTCTTGGTTCTCTAGTCCACATTTTCTCAGTTTTCCCCAGCTATAGACCATTTTAGCACAGAAAGTAGGTGTCATATGCATCTATTTTTTTGTTGTTTTTTATGAAATTGAGACAATGAAAGATTTTGTTCACGTAGACAAATAGTGCGTGGAGAATGGAAAATGAAGATATAGAAAAATGAAGCAACTAAAATTTAGAGCAGGGATGGATTAAGAAAGGAAGGTTTATAGAACCCTTCCAAATAATTGTTTGCAAATTTGGAATTGTAGTTGTTGTACAATAGTTGCTGTTACCTGTCAGAGTAGGGTATGAAATGTGTGGAAGAAAGATTTGTCCCTTTAAGAAGAATGAGTGCTATCATTTTTATGTTTATTATGCCAGCTATTTCTGGTAATTCTGAAGCTATTGTATGCTATGACACATAAACTAATGTACTCAAGGAGCAGCCAATTTCCACAACAGCTGGGAAGAAAATCAAAGCTACTCCATTGGACCAGCTGAATTGTGAGAGAGGCATTTCATACTCCTGCAGCTAACGCAGCATGTAGATCAGACTGGCAGCTGTATTTTAGGGAAAATATGTCACAACAGACAAATGTAAGAAAAGGACAAATCCACAAAAAGGATGTTCTGCTTGTGAATCACACTAGGAGGAAACTGCAGAATGAGTAAGTAAAAAGTTAAGCATCATCACCTCAATATTTAAAAAGCCCCCAAACCCACTGCAACCATCAAGAGATAAAAGTAAATTTTTAGAATGTCTTCTCACAGGAACAGAAATCATGAGCTAGAATATCCTGGACATATTCACTGTTGGTCACTTTGTGCTAGCCTTCGATATGAAATTCTCACAGAATTGTCAATAATGAAATACACAGAAAAGCCAAAAAGAAAAAGGATAGGAAAATCCCATAAAATATATGAGGTATGCTAAAAAAAAAAATACGGTGATGGTGAGTGCTTCTGCTGAGTGCCATCAAATGGAAAGGCAAGGATCTTCAATAAGAAGTGGTGTGTAGGAGGTTCCCTGGTGGTGTAGTGGCTAGGCTTCGATGCTCTCAATGCTGCGGCCTGGGTTTGATTCCCAGCCAGGGAGCTACCCCCTCCCCACCAAAAAAATCATATATATATATATATATATATATATATA
Source organism: Lyroderma lyra (assembly GCA_004026885.1). Lineage (NCBI taxonomy): Eukaryota > Metazoa > Chordata > Mammalia > Chiroptera > Megadermatidae > Lyroderma > Lyroderma lyra. The sequence continues at coordinate 26,982 of PVJL010012629.1, read as the reverse complement.
TATATATATATATATATAAATAAAAGAAGTTGTGTGTTGAACCGTACTAACAGTGTGTGACAAGTTGCAGCTTGTTCGTTGAAGTCAGTCCATTGTGAGCTACGGTTGAGATAAGGTGTGTTTTAAAATACGCCATAAATCATGGGTCATGAACAATGCATTAACATACATTTCTGTCAAATAAAAATATTACAGTCTGTAATATTTCAGCAGATCTGGCACTATGCAACTTCTCACTCTTCCCCAAAGTTAAAATGACCATGAAACGTAAACGTTTTTAATCGATTCAGGGCATCAGGACATCAAGGCAACCATGACAGCTCAACTAAAGACAAGAAAGACAACTTCCCAAACTGATTCGGAAAGTGGTAAGAATGATGTGAAAAGTGTGTTCGAAGTGAGGAGGAATATTTTGAAGGGGCTAAATGGCAATGTGTCTTTTACTGTAATAAATTTTGTTATTTGTTTTTGTTTTTGGTTGGTTCCCTGGCTGGGAATCAAATCCAGGCTGCGACGTTGAGAGCACTGAAGCCTAGCCACTACACCACCAGGGAATTCCCCAATAAATTTTGTTTTAATTTAAACATTCACCATATTTTTTAGATCACCCCTTGTATATTTTTTACATGTAACAAATCAGGGCATACTAAAACTTCACATTTTAACAATGTGCTAACTATAAACCTATTGTCAAAATATTTGCCAAGTGATACATTGTATTGAGCTTATCAAATGGCAAACATTGCTATCTGTGTACCAGGTACCTTTATTTGTTCCATTTGTACTGATGAGTGAATGGTCACAGAGTGCTTAAGTTTACCCAAGGCAAAGCTAAGATTTGAACCCAGATCATTGAAATTCAAAAGATTGGATTCTTTGCCTCATTTTACTCTGCCTGGTGGTTGCCTAGTTTTACTTGAACTCTCCTGTGAGGCAGAAATTGCTGCAGAGTCCCAGTTCCCTGAAGCAGTATTCCATCTTGAGCAATTCAAAATGTGATCCTTTCTCCTCCACTCATTGTTCATTGCAAGAGGTTTTGGAGCCATAGAGATCCCATCTAATCCCTCCTTTGGATGATACCGTCCTTAATTTTGGAGGTGGTCATCAATCTGATTCCATTTTTTTTTAAATTCGTTTTTATTGTTAGACTTATTGGGGTGACATCTGTTAGCAAGGATTACATAGGTTTCAGGCTTACAGTTCTACAGTGCATTGTCAACTTGTTGTATAATAAGTTCACCTCCATTTTTATTCTTCCCTTATACTTACTGAATCCTCCAGCTGTTTATTACATGATATGCATTGACTTTCTGGCTATTGGGAATGTTACATATTCTCAGTGCCTCAGTCCCTTAACTTTAAAATGGGGCTTATAACATGTCTCACTACTAAGCTTTGTAGAGAAAATTTAATACTGAGTTAATACATGTAAAACTCTTAGTACCTGACACATGGGCAGTGTCCCAAAATGTTTTTTAATTATTATATTATTGTTACTATTATTATCATTACCCATAGGACTAGTGTGGTGATTAAAATGTGATAACACAGGTAAAGCCTCTATCACAGAGCATGGGGCAAATTAATCACTCCATATATGTAAAGTTTCTCATCCTTTCCCTAAGCATTTAATGTATGAATAAGCTTCATGACTCCCCGTGAGAGTTTATTTTCTGATTTTTCACATTTGTTTGTTTGCTGATGCAATATACCAGTCAGAATTCCATCTCTGTATTAGCAATGGATTTTTGTTATGTATATTTCTTTCTTAGACAGCTGTGACCTTGGACTTAACAATGGATGTCAATCTATTCTATTGCACATCAACTGCAGGGAAAGAAAAGTCAACAATTTGCTGCAAAGGCTTGATAAATGTGTAATTCCATGGGGCTAGTCATAATGATTCTGGAATGTCTGAAGAATGCTCTTGAAGACAGTGATAGACATTCTCCATGCTCACCAGTAGGCCAGCACCAGGGCCTTGGCAATGAGTGTCTGTCACGGTACAGATGCTCTGGATTTTCATAAGGTTGCACAGCTGCAGCATTTCAAGGGATAAACATAATGGCATGAACCTCCATGCTGAACAATAAACACATGCCAATGAGAATTTTCATAATGCAATTTTCTAGGCTACTAGTTCTTTTGTTTCCTTTATTGGTTTGATTAGCTGAATAATCCCTTAAACTCTCTCTCTCTCTCTCTCTCTCTCTCTCTCTCTCTCACACACACACACACACACACACACACACACACACACACACACACAAACAGACACACACCCCTAATTCATGTGAGAAAAAAGCAACAACAAAAAGAAAGCACAGGGCATCTGCCTCTTCTACTCAATAATTTCCATGAAGCATGTGCATGGTAGGAAGGTAGGAATGGACACAGGTTGAGCAAATGTTCTGGTAGTACCAGCTGTAAGAAGGCCCACATCATGGCTACTATTAAACATATAATTGCATTATAAATGGTCTTCATGCACATGGGTCGTGGAAACTATGGGCATTTTTCTGTGTTGGGAGAAGGGAGAATTCTATCATTTATTCTGATAAAAATCATCCTCTTTCTTTTACTACAGCTGTTTCTGTACAATAAAGCCATATTTAATTCAATCACCATTTCATAATCATAAATATATTTCTAAAGTAAGAAAAATGAATTTTAAAATATTGAGCATTTTAACAATGTTAAGTATGTTGATTTTTGGTTCCTTAGGTATATATGACTGCAAACCTTTAAGTCCTTGACATGTCCATTATTTTTGTAACCGTATAAAACTAATTCAATCCTAGGGTTCAACCTCATCTTTCAAAATACAAGCACTTTCAACTACCACATTGGTATTTTCTGACCACAGATGTTTTTACCCATGCTCTGAAAAATCTTGCTGTATGATTTCCAAATAATGGATTAAACAGAAATGCTAAATACAATCTGACCTCTATGAACAAACTCTCATTTCCTGAAATGTATTTGGATATTGGCACTTAGCTTTACCTTTAGTAAGTCCTTTAATTCTATTGCCTTATATACACTGGACATACATAGGATCTAGTTCTTTTGAGTTTATTTCATGGTCTTTTTTCTACTTTACCTATGTATAATCCTTAACTCATTTAGCTGTTTGTACACTGTAGATGCTTGCTGTCTCAGCTATCCACACTCATGCCCCACACCAACCTCAAATTATCTGGGACCCCTAAGTTGAAAGCAAAGAATGATTTGGTGGAGTTGTGTTCTAAAGGTAGCCAGGATTTGATTTAATTCAGAATGGTAAGACTCACAGACGTGGACATGACTGTCAAAAAGGAAGAAGTGTGTTCTGCTCACAAAACTGGAGGCATAGCATGTCATGTCAGGCCACATGAGAAAGCATCAGGGTCCTTCAGGAGTAAGCTGACCAAATGTCCTATTTTAAATGGGATAGAAAACAATGGCGTTGTCCCATTTCAAATAGTACGTATGGTCAGTCTAGCCTCACTGGGCTAACTTTACGATGCCAGTAGGCTGAATAGACGTATTGTTTAAAACGGACAGTACCATTGTTTTCTGACACATTAAAAATGGTCAGCCTAAACAGGAGACTGAAGGAGCAAGAGGAAAACATGGTCAAGACCCTTTATTGTGAGGGAGACAGGGTGTGTAGGTTTGTCCCTGGTTGTCTGGTACCTGGCCTTGGAATTACTAGGGTAGAGGGGTAGTGGCCCAGAGTGTGATAGCCTGATAAAAGAGGTGAATAGGGGTATGGGTTCTGGATTGGTTGGTTTGCATATGAAAGTCACATTTTCCTGTTGAGTTGAATTGCCTGCTATCTTTAGAATTTAGCTAACCCTGGGAGGGTCAGTTCCTCCACTGTCAGCAAGACCACAAGATGTCAAAGCATGAGAATGTAGAAAATAAAAGTCATAATTAATGCACGTTGGTGTACATGGTCAGAGAGATACCTCACCTGTATGACTGATTTGTGAGCTCATCTAGGAAGAAACTGTCTTATCTGTCATTGCATGCACAGCAACAGCACAGAGCCACAGACATTTGGTGTATTCTAGGGCTTAAGCTACACTACTAGTGAGTTTTGCTTGCCTCATGAAATTTACAAAAATATCTGGGAGGAAAACAAAAGACCAAAAGAGAACCCTATGCTGTTTATCTAATAATAACAATAATCTCTCACACTTTTTTGGGTGCACATTAGATTTGCTAATTCCTTACATAATGCTTCTAAATAATTGACAGACATGAATTTTAAATGGTACATATGGGACTCAGTGTCTCAGCTCATTGATGAGCCCTAACATCCTCCCCAACCCTGCCTCCCTTCCTAAATCTATAAACTACTCCATTTCAGCATCTGTGTATCTTTTATTGCTTCCTACAATAGTGCTTAGGAGATCAAACACATCTGTCAGTCAGTCCAACAGCAACCATTTATTGAGCACCCGGGGAGTACATAACCCACAGAGTGTATCAGAGTAAATAACAAAAACCAAGCTAAATTATTATTGTCGAAATTAGTGGAAGCAACAGGCTCCTCTTTAATGAGAAAATTCAAGTTGTTCTCATTTTTAAAAAGGATATTTTGAGAATAATGAAATGAAAAGATTTTGTCAAGTGTTACTCCTTAACTTTTTTGAAATTAGATTATCTTTACCAGAAATTTTGTGTGTTCAATCTAAGTTCATTGCATATTATACCATCAAATAACAGATTTATGAAAGCTGTTTCATATTCTGTAAAGCCCTTAGAAACTTTTTAGTAGCAAATTTTCTTTTCTAAAATAAAGGAAAAAAATGTTTCAGTGGAAATTACTGCCAATATTTGAAACTTAATAATTATTGAATATACCTCTTTCATGTGTTATAGTCCAAACTACTGTCATCTTATTCAAGAAGGGAACTAAAGTTTGGGGTTTGCTTTGGGAAGGGGTTGTTTTGGTTTTATTTTCTGATTAAAGATTTTAAACTCAGCTAGCTGTCATAAAATTTTATATTCTACATCAAATCTCACACAGTAACTATTGTAACAGGTCCTTGGTCCCACATTTTCAGTCTTCATTGTTTGAGGATGTTCTATGACCCCACGTTTTATGACAGAGAAAAACTGCATGGCATGGTCAAAACCTTGAAACTAAGTCAGGAGACCAGCGTACACAGCTCTGCTCTATCCTAACCCACCACATAACCTAGGGCTGATCATTGAACCTTTTGCTGTCTCTGAGTGGAAGTGGTCTGGACTCAATTATCTCTAAATCCCTATCATGTTTTAGAATAATGGTTATAAGTAGGGAAGTTAACATAGATATAAAATGAGATACTGAGAGTATAAATGAACTAAAAGATTCTACTGAGGTTAAATATATCCTGATTTATGTAAGACTGGTTTCTGAACTACATGAAATCATCAATAAACTACCAAAAAAGATACTTCTTACATGTATTGTATTGATCTGGAATCAATGGATTCCAAGAATTCTCACCCATGAATCAATATCAACTTGGAATAAAGTTATCCATCAGAATATTCCTTAACTCACTACATTATTATTAATTGCTACACAGACAGCTTGGAAACATGGTTGCTGTATAAACATATATACTGAAGAGGGAATGAAGCTAGTTTTACAAATAGTAGATTTAAACACTAAAGCAACTTTAGACAGTTGCAGTAATGGTTATGAAAATGGACCTTATATACCTGGTAGGTAGTATATTGAAAAGCAAATATCCCACTCATCTGAAGATGGTGGAATGCAAGAATTCAATGTCATGTTTCTATATTAAACATGTCAATAAGTCATCAAGGACTTAAAATACTGCTAATTTTTCCAATATCTGGCCCCTGCTCCTCACCTAATTTCTTGCCACTCTCTTCTTCTGCCCCCATTAATATGCTAAGTATGTTATCATGAGGGCCATCTCTGAATCACAGATTACATTATCTTCCCATGACAATCTACCTTAATGGTATTCTGTGTTTCATAACAATCATCATGCTTTCAATGAAAACTTTAATGTCCATCTTCTCTCCTAGAATATAAGCTCAAGAACTCATGATTAATCCCTGGCTTTTTGAAGGAGTATATCTCGTGTTGTGGTTTAGCATAGCATCTGCTATGTGATGTGCACTCAACAAATGGGCTGAAATAAATAAATCAATGACTGCTTTTAAATCTCCTCTAGGTATGTAGAACATGCAAATAGCACCTAAGGATTTGTAAATTAAACTGAAGAAGGAAATATTTTAAGTCCTTATTCCTATTGCCTAATCCCCTAAAGTGAGGGAATGAGGGAATATAAACATAGAGAAAAAACAGGATTGATGAGAGAGAGAGAGAGAGAGAGAGAGAGAGAGAGAGAGAAAGAGTGTGTGTGTGTGTGTGTGTGTGTGTGTGTGTTGGAGGATAATGGGAGGAAGGAGATTTAGGTAGAGAACATCCTAGATCTCTGTAACACTGATAAATAACTGACAGAGAAAATATAATCATGTACTATTTTTAGGAGCATATAAGCCAAGCTTGGTGAGTTATAGAAACAAATAAATAAAAAGCCAATTTACTAATGGCTGAAGAAAATAGAATATACATCTGAAAGAAAGAAAGATAATTACCTATTTTTTAATGTTTTATGTGCTGTTTATTCTGTGTATGCTGTCTCTTAAGATACTGATTGTCTTTGTTTAACAAGCAAGGTTTCTAATGTGATTATCAAAATAAAGAGTTTTTTTTTTTTTAACTTTGTGTGTAGAATGTTTTATCTCTGAGATGTTCTCCCACCAGATGTCTGATTGGTCACACCTACTTAAATGGAAGCTGTTGGCTTCAGAAAATGTCAAGAAAATTGGGGTTGGTGATGTTGGAGAGTAGGGAGCAGGAGAGTGTGAGAAGGAAGAAAGGAATCTACTCTTTCTAATTTGCTTAAACCCCTAGCAGGTGTTCTCAATACAGGTTGAACTGAAGGTGCCATCAAAGCCAATTATGTATGGATGTACACTGCATGTTAACCTGATGCTTAATCATTGAGTTGCTTGTTCATATCGTCCATACTCAATACTCAGACTCAGAGTGGATGTGCATGGTGTTAAAATACTCTGCACTAATATAAAAATTCAATTCATCATAACTGTCTCTTTTTCTGTGTCAGAGATTCCCCGATACTTCCCCAAAATTAGATGTATCAGAAACATGTTAGATGGTTATTGAAATACAAAGATTGAACATTGTTCTGATTCAGAAACCTCTTGAATCACAATCACCAGGTATGTGACCCAGGTATATGCATTTTACTAATCTCCCTAGGCAATGCTGATAAGCAATAGGGCTAACAATTCTTGTTAACATAATAATAAATGAGCAATATGATTGACTTTCCAATCATATTTGGACCATTTATTGTTTTCAAGCCACATATAAAAAGTCAGAAACCTCATTTTCTGGAAGCTTATAAACTAAAAGATTGCCATCTTAAAAACGCAATGTAGTGAAATGGAAAGAGAACACGATCTGGTTTTAGAACACATTGGTTCAAGTGAGGTCTCTACTGTGTTACTAATACTGTGACTTCTGGCCAGAACAGATTAAACATGAAACTACTGCTATTTGCATTTTTGACCTACAAAAATGGCAATTTTATATGGTTCAGCCAAATGGTTTAACTCTGAGCATTGTTTCCTGTGTTGTAAGTGGGGTCATATTATCAGAAGGCTATTTTTAGGGTTAAATGAGCTTTCATAAGTGATCATACTCTAAAACTATAATGTGAGCTTTTTTTTCATCTCCTTTGATGACCATACTACTTCCTTACAACTTAGTAAATGTTGGTCTTTATGTTGTTCATTGTACACCATTGAAATGTGGTCTGCAGTAATTTTGTTGTATATAAACATAAAATCTGTTTCGCATTTTGGAAAATTTAATGATGACTGTAAGGGCATGCCATCAGATGAGAGTTGAATAATACTATGGCTTCTTCTATGCCTTGGTTAGAATGGCTTCTTAGAATTGTTGCCTTTTCATATATCCTTAAGCCATTCCTTGAACATTGACTCCCTTCATTTTCTTTTTGTTTTTTTTTTATCTTTCCATCACTTTTATTTAGCTTCCCCTCCTCCTCTCCCACCCCCTCCCCTTTCTCCCCTCCCTAACCCACTCGTCCCCAAATAAACATTAAACTATCGATTGTGTCCATGGGTTATTTGTTTGTTCATTTCTTTTTTTCTTTGCTTTCAGTTTTATATTCCGCATATGAGTGAAATCATGCAGTTCTTTGTTTTTTCTGTCTGGCTTATTT
>PVJL010012629.1:0-18588 GCA_004026885.1 Lyroderma lyra | reverse complement strand
CAATCTACAGATTTAATGCAATATCCCTTCATTTTCTTAACTGAGCATGCAACAGAGCAACTGCTTCATTATGTTGCTGTCTCTCGTTATCAGTTGCATCCATGGAAGAGGTGTTAATTTCCAGTAAGAGCTCCCCAATATTAGCATGCTGACCAAACCCCATGACCTTAGGATGGTGACTGGAAGCAGCTATTTAAACTAAAATGTTATTCATCACCATAAGTTATCAAATTACTGCCAGTAATCATTGAGGAATAATTGATATGAAAGTGGTATTGTTTGAAACAACTGGGAGATAACTCTGATTTTCAAAAATGTGAAGGTTATAATTTGTCCAAAAAATTTGGTGGACAAGTTATCAATACCCAGAAAACTCTACGAAATGATTCAGGCAGAGATGAATTGTGTGTATTAACATGGGGAATTGGTGATTTAGGGGAAGCTGAAATTAGATTACCAACTAATAAGTTGAAGGGTTTATATATTGAAATTTTTCTGAGTAACTTTATTTGACTTACAATTTAAGACATTTAATAACATCCATCATAATTAGGCTGACCAGGTGTTCCATTTTAAATGGGACAGAAAACTAACAACAGAACTGTCCCATTTCAAACGGTACATATGGTCAACCTAGTCTAACTGGTCTAAATTCAAGGTGTCAGTAGGCTTACCATATGTACTATTTGAAATGGAACAGTACCATTGTTTTCTGTCCTGTTTAAAATGTTACATCTGGTCAGCATATATAATATCCTTCTACAGAAGTTGGGAAAATATGTATTTGTGATTGAACAAGTGCAATCATAGCCAACTGAGAATTGTGACAAATGAGTATTATTCGGAGAGATCCTAAGTGGTTTCTATGAAGAGATGTGCTGGAGTAGCTCTTGAGAGCTTATTATACACGTCTCTTCCTAATGCCTCATTCAGTGATACCACATTGGTAGGTTGCCATTGCCTGTGGCGGAACTCTTCATACCAAGGAAATTGGTCAACAGTACAAATATGGGCTTTATTTTTCTCTAGAGAAGCAGTTAAATATTTACCAGCACAACCCTGGGTGTTTTTGCCCTCAGTTTTTAATTCAGTCACTCAAAAAAATATACTGTATTTATGAGTCAGTGTGCTAGAGTTAGGGCATAAAAGGGTATCATATGGTCTATGATGAGGTAGCCCCTTATCTAGTATGAGAGAAAGACATGGCCTGCAAAGCCCCACATATCTACTCCCTTGATTTCTTCTTTACTTGCATCTTTTACAAGTTTCTTTACTCAAATGCTGTGTTCTTAGGCAAAGTGGTCATTTTGCTATTCCTTAAACAGCTCAGACTCATTCTTGCCTCAAGCCTCTGCACCCACTCTTCTCTCTACCAAGAATACCCTTCCTCCAGGAATTTCATCCTTGATTCAAATATCACTTTCTCAGAAAAACCTTCCTTGATTACTTCTAGGCTAAAGTAACCAACTCCCTCTGCCTCTCAGTCACTCTGATTTCACTAAACCCAGTTTTATTTAAAAAAAAATAAACTCTCGATTTTAGAATAGTTTTAGATTTACTAAAATTTTGCACAGATAGTTCAGTATTCCTATTATCTCCCACATTGAGTCTTCCCTATTGTTACAATCTTATGTTACTATGGTACATTTCTTACAACAGAAAACACAACATTATTATATTACTATTATCTCAATTTCACATTGTCTTTGGCTTTCACTACTTTTTACCTAATATCCCTTTCTGTTCCGTAATCACAACCAGGATACTGCATTTTGTTTAGTCATATTTCTTAGCCTTTTCTTTTCTTTGATATTTTCTCAGATTTTTCTTAGTTTCAATTACCTTGACAGTTTGAGTACTGGTGAAGTATTTTGTAGAAGGTCCCACAATTAATTTTTTTCTGATGTTTTTCTTATGGTTAGACTGAGGTAATGGGTTTGGGGGAGGAAGACCACAGAAGTGAAGTGCCATTCTCATTAGATTAAATCAAGGGTACATGCGATCCACATGATTTATCACCGATGATCAGCTGGCTGAGACAGTGTTTATCAGGTTTCTCCACTATTAAGTTACTTTTCTCTCCCCCACCTTGTTCCATCATCATTCTCTTTGGAAGAAAGTCATTAAGCACAGTCCACACTGAAGGGATGGGGAGGTAAGTTACACTTCTGTGAGTGGGGAGTATCTACATAAATTACTCCTTTGTACCAGAAATTTGTCCCTCTTGCTCCCTCCCTCCCTTCCTCCCTTCCTTCCTTCTCTCCCTTCTTCCTTCCTTCCTTTCTTCCTCTTTTATTCCTTCCTTTCCTTCCTTCCTCCTTGCTTATAAACCCTTTCAGTGAATAGAGCTACAGAATATTATGTATGCATATTAAACCATGTATACACACGTAAATAAATTTTTTCTGTATCTGCCCATCTGCATTATATTAAGCTAAAGATGAGTTTATACTGACATCTCCAACTCTAATCCAATATCAAAGGGTCTCTTCTATCTCCTTACTCATTTGTAACATACTACTCCAACATTGAGAAACCTGACTACATCCATTTACTTGTTTGTTCAACCTCACTGTACATGTGCAGCAACTTCAGAATTGTTGATCTGTACTCCCTTGAGAAACAATTTCACCAAAACTAGATTACAGAGTTTACATTCAGTTTCTCTTGTCTTTAGTCTTATAATTTCCAGTCAAAAGACCATTTTCCAAAGTCAAAACTCAGCTTTAAAGCATCATTATCTCGAATGGCCATTTTTGTTTATATATATTTTGTTTTCCCAAATATTAATAGACTATAAACTTAAGAAGAGCAGACAAATTTGAGCTGTTCATCTTGCAAAACATTCTAAGGTCAGTCAGCACATCAAGAATAATGCCAAGTATAGTTAACATTTATTACATGTAAGGATGAAGTCATTCACAATACAACATGTTTTTATCATTTGATTCTATGCGCTTGGTCAAGTACAATTAAGTGAACAGTATATTCCTTGAAAACATGGGAAATTATAAATAAAATGTCAATGAATTATTTGGTACTGAGAAATAAGACTACTAACAGACATTTATGCTGCCTTTCCCAAGGATAGATCCTTTTAAGCTTCTGAAAACTGAAACAATCTGGGGCATAAGTATATAACTTAAATAAAAATGATTTCATGGCTAGTTTCATCAGATTATTGGACATGGATATCCTCTATGTCCAGCAAAAGAGTACACCTGCCAAGTTGTTTAGAATACTCATGGCACTTCAAGTCATATTTTCTCTTAAACAGTGCTTGACACAAATGGAACATTTCTTGTTTAACTCAATATTTCATAGATTATATACAAATCACTTCACTTCATATTAACGTGATATGACACAAAACATGTCACCACTACTTGCAATCACATGTTGTCTTATATGAATTACATTTCAGTGTCTCTGATAGAAACTTGAGAAACTTGAGAATTACCTTAGTCCCTGGAAAATGCAAGGGTAGCATGCTAAATTCAACAGGAATGTTCTAACAAGTCACCTCTTAGGATCTTTATACTTGCAAATGTCCTGTTGTCTATTACGCTATAAAAACTCTTCCATACTTAATGGACTAACACCACACCAGTCATTTATTATTCTTATCTGTTCACAGCTTTAGGTTTTGGCTGTATTCAGCAAGGCAGTTCTATTTTTTGTCTTGCATGCAGTTGGACAGTGACAGATTGAAATCATTTCTGAAACTTCCACTCACACATGGCTGACAGGTGATTCTGGCTGCATGCTGGGACCTCAGCACTGTCTGTTGACTGGGACACCTACAAGGGCCTTTTCATGTGACTTGGGTTTTACGGGTAAAAATATTGAGAAAGAGTGAACTAGAAGCAAACTATATTGACTTTTCAAACTGAGCCTTAGAAGTCAGGCAGCATCATTACAGCCACATTCTATTAGTTAGACACTAGTCACTAAGGCCAGCCTTTATTAAAGAAGTGGGGAATTAGACCTCACCTTTCAATAGTAAAAGTGTAAAGAATTTTTGGACATGTTTTTATTACATCCCACATATCTTGCTTTATAATGTTGATTAATATTTGTTTCAAACAGCTAGCTTTCCCTTTCTAGTTTCCCCATACTCTAGTGGGGTGCTCTCCACTGAGCTTTTGACTACCTACAGTTTACCATCAGCACTCAACATGGAACATAATGGTTTAGAACTTTATGTGTTCTTGTCACTGTGTTCTGTCCCCAAAGTTAAGCATCATTGCAGGATTCTGTCTTTATTTCTTTATGCTTAAGTCAATAATGCAATATGTTCAGATCAGTTAATTAGATTTTTTACTCTTTGTCAAAAATTTTAAGGCTTCTCTGGGTCTAACAGATACATTGATTAGGGATTCTGGACATTTTTAATCATCCTAATGTCCTTAGTTAACACAGCAATGTAGAACATAGTCTCCAGTGTGTCTTATTGCTTTTGCTTCTGTATCAGGCAGTAGTAGCACCTCATAGACTATTTCACATTATGTAGTTGGTGATCTGTCTAGTTGAGTAAGGTTAAATCAAAAGACCAGTTTATTCATGATATGCTTCCAAATATTGAAAGATTTTTTTTTTTTGTAGGCACATGAGATCACTGGAGAGAATCAAAGGATTGGCTTTTATGACTCCTGCCCTTAGATATCATGCTTCCTAGAAATTACTGTCTGGAACAGTATTCCCTGCTCTTTGAAATGGAAAACCTTGAAAACATTTAATAGTACAATCTTGCCATTGGTCAAGGCAGGACTCAAAATTTCTATCATTAGTTAAGTAATGAGAATTATGGAAATATAATACTTACAATATTTTGTAATGTTGGTATCTATGATAGAACATAGTGAATATTTTGCAGGCTCTTTGTGTGCATGTGCATGTAAATAGGTTTATGAAAGTCAAACACATATATATATATATATATATATATATATATATATATATATAAAATTTCCAAACGCATGTAACTTGATCCCTCAACTGTTACTAAAGTGATTATCCTATTTATTACTCTACAATTTAATGTTTTATTTGAAACAAGACTGATTTTTACCTTTAAACTATGAATGTTTAAAGCAGTCTGGTGTCCTACAGTATGGGATTTAATTTAGTTAAATGAATGTGTGCAATTTGAAAGCCAACTCAAGTTCATTTGCTCAGCACAGTTGTATGAAACTTCCAACAGAGAAGAAACTTCCCACTATGTTTAAGCTTTGAATGTATTTTCAGAGAATTAAAAATACCATCACTTTACATTCATATGCTGGTGAAATTTGTCTTTAAAATAATACATGATTTAGGAAAAATGGAATTTTAGTAACATAGAGTATAAATCAGTTTTGGTTAAGATTTAGAATTTGTACATTAGGGGATATTTAATGTATAAATATGTTTCATAGTATATTTTGTGTTATGTTAGCATTTTTATTATAGATCTGATAGCATTTTGAATAGACAATACAATCTTTACTTTTCTGCTTTGATTAGGAAAATGCTCACATGTTATGCTTCACATTTTCATCATAGTTCTAGAACAGTCGCAGTAGAGAATTATAGAGTAAATGAATCAGATTATAGATTGGAAAAATAGAATTATCCATTGAAATGACTATAGGCAAAGTTTTTAAAAACAAATCCAAAATATACATGTAAAACCTATATAGCCACTGTTGATTCTGCTCATTGATATTAAAAGAGAGAGTAAATTTCTTGGAATATAAAACTTTTGGAAGTGCTGTCTCTCATGGATATATCGTGAAATGTCCCTTGAGCCCCAGGGAAAAATCAGAAGACCCCACCTCTACCCCAAATTGTAAGACCCAATAGAACATGTCAAGGCACACAGTGTCAGAAACCCTAATGCTCTTCTTAGTTTCTCTTTTGCTATCACAAATTACTGCATTATCACAGTTTCTTTTAAATAATTGTTTTATTTTTCAATTAGAGTTGATATATTAGTTTCAGATTTACAACATAATCAGTAGACATTTATACAACTTATGAAGCGATCACTCTGATAAATAGTACCCATTTAACACCATACAGTTATTACAATGCTATTGACTATTTTCCTTATGCTATACTTCACATCCCCATGACGTTTTTGCGACTACCAATTTGTACTTTTAATTCCTTCCCCTATTCACATACCAACCCCGCTCCCAGCTGGCAACCATCAAAATGTTCTCTGTATCTATGATTTTTTTTCTGTTATGTTTGTTTCTTTTGTTCTTTAGATTCTACATATAAATGAAATCATATGGCATTTGTCCTTCTCTGTCTGACTTGTTCCATTCAACACAGTACGCTCTAGGTCCATCTATGTTTTTATAGATGGGAGGATTTCATTCTTTTTTTATGGTTAATATTCCATTGTACATGTGTATATGTACCACCTCTTCTTCATTCATTCACACATTGATGGACACCCATAAACACATGGATGCACATGTACCTTCCAAGTAGTGCTTTGGGTATCTTAAGATAAATAGCAAAAGTGGGAATACTGGGTCCTTCTTTGTTTCTTGTTATAGCCTTTGTTTTAAAGTCTGTTTTGTCTGGTACAAGTATTGCTACCCCAGATTGTTTTCTTGTTTCATTTTCATGAAATATCTTTTTCCCATCCCTTTACTTTCAGTCTGTGTGTGTCTTTTGATTTGAAGTGAGTCTCTTATAGGCAGCATATGTAAATGTCTTATTTTCTTATTCATTCAGCCACCCTATCTTTTCATTGGAACATTTCATCCATTTTCATTTAAAGTAATTATTGATAGATATGTAGTTATTGCCATTTTATTATGCATATTATTGATCTTTTTTATCTTAAAGATGTTTCTCTAAGATTCCTTATAATACTGCTTTGGTGATGATGAACTCCTTTAACTTTTCTTGTCTGGGAAGCTCTTTATTGGTCCTTCAATTCTAAATAATAGCCTTGCTGGGTAGAGTAATCTTGGTTGTAGGTCCTTGCTTTTCATCACTTTGAATATTTTGTGCTAATTCCTTCTGGCCTGCAAAGTTACTGTTGAGAAATCAGCTGACAGTCTTATGGGAGTTCCCTTGTAGATAACTAACTGCTTTTCTTTTCCTGTTTTTAAGATTCTCTCTTTAGGGGAATTCCCCGGTGGTGTAGTGGATAGGCTTCAGTATGCTTAACGCCGTGGCCTTGGTTCAATTCCCAGCGAGGGAACCACCTCCCAAAGAAGATTCTCTCTTTGTGTTTAACCTTTAATATTTTACTTATAATGTGTTTTGGTGTGGGCCTGTTTTGGTTCATCTTGTTTGAAACTCTCTGTGCTTCCTGGGCTTGTGTGTGTGTGTGTGTGTGTGTGTGTGTGTGTGTGTGTGTGTGTGTATTTTTTTTTGCCAGATTAGGGAATTTTTCAGTCATAATTTTTTCAAATAGGTTTTCAATTCCTTGCTCTCTCTCTCTCTCTTCTCCTTCTGGTATCCCAGTGATGCAAATCTTAGTATGTTAATGTTATCCCAGAAGCCCCTTATATCATCCTATTTCTTTTTCTTTTTGCTGTTCTGTTTGGGTATTTCTGCTACTTATCTTCTAAGTCTCTGTTTCAATCCTCTCTTTTAACTAACCTACTGTTGATTACCTATAATGTATTCTTTATTTCAGTTATTATATTCATTTCTGACTCATTCTTTTTTAAGTTTTCTATCTCTACTTTTAAGTTTTTTATCTCTTTGTTAAAATTCTCACTAAGTTCATCTACTCTTTCCCTAAGTTAATTGAGTGTCCTTATAACCAGTGTTTTGAACTCTGTGTCTGGAAGATTGCTTACACCCATTTTGTTCTTTTTTGGAGCTTTGCTCTGTTCTTTCATTTAGGACATATGTTTTTGTCTCCCGGGTTTGGCTGCCTCCCTGTGTTAGCTTCTATGTATTAGGTAGGGCTGCTATGTCTCCTGGTCTTAGTAGAGTGGCCTTATATAGTAGGTGTCTTTGTGAGATCCAATGATGTAGTCTCCCTGATCACCTGAGCTGGGTGCTTCATGTGTGTCCTCTGTGTGACTTTTGTATATTCTCCTATTGTAGTTGAGCCATCGTTGCTGTTTGCATGTCAATGAGAGGGAATGGCCCTCAGGCCTTTTGGGAGGGGCTCCATCACCGGCCAAGTTTAGCTGCAACCTGTGCCCTGTCCAGGGCTAACTGGCATGAGCCACAAAGCAATCTGCAGATGACTACCACCCACACTGGACTGGGAGGTGTGTGAAAGAGGCTAAGCTGCAAACCAAGGCCAGCTGCTTATGGTGCCAGGCTTGGGGCTGTTCAGCATGAGGTACAGGACACACCAAAGTCATGTGCTTCTTGTTTGGGTTTTGTGAACTTTTGAGAGATTTTTGGAAAGTCCACAGCATGAGCCAAGACAGGCTGTTTGGATGGACAAGCCACTGGAAACAGCTTGGGTGGGCCTGCATGTTGGGTGTGGCATGGTGTCAGGGAATCACCAGGGTAGGGTGTGAGGAGTGTTAGCCAAGATGAGACTCAGATATGGCAACCATCTGTGCCTGCACATCAGGAGGGGGTTGGGCTCAACAAATAAGTAATTATTCTATCAGCACTTCTGTCTGGGTGAAAGCAACTGCCCCTCCAACCTTTGCCCTGAAACCAGACAATTCAGTTTCTCCCTGTATGTCCCTGGTGACTTTCAAACTGCTTCCCCAGCAGAGTGAGTAAGTTTATCAGTAAGTAAGTTTGTGTGTGGGCCCTTTAAGAGGACACCTGGAACTCCATCTGCGCTTAGTCTCACTCAGCCACAATCTTTACTAGTTTTCATAGCCAGAAGTTGTGGGCATTTCTCTTCCTGGCACTGAAACTCTGGCTTTGGGAGCCTGGTGTCGGGCTGGGATCCCCTGGTCTTCTTAGGGGACCTCCTCAGCCACAATATCCCTCCTGATTTTTAACCCCCACATGCAGGTTGTGGAACGAGACTGTTTTGCATCTCTGTCCCTCCTACCAGTCTCAATGTGGCTTCTTCTGTGTATCCTTAGTTGTAGGGCTTTGGTCCAGCTAGATTTCAGGCTATTCTCAATGATGGTTGTTCTGTAATTTCATTGTAATTTTGATGTAGTTATGAGAGGAGGCAAGCATGGCATTTACATACTCCGCCAGGTTGACTGGGGAGCCTCGCAATACCTTTATCAATCAATTCCACTGAACTACCAGGTTAGTTTTCTTTTGACTTCCTCTATAAATTACAATTGACTTAGTTTTCCCCAGGCATCATCTGCCTAAGAGGTAATTGTGACTGGTTTCAAAAGACCTAGGTAATATTCTAAATTGGATTAAGCCACAAGGTGACAGTCTTATAGGGCCAGTATTATCTTTAGCAACTGCATATTATCCAAATCTTAGTCTACTAAGCATTAATCTAATGTAGTACTTTAGTCTCTTATACTTACTTCCTACTGGTATGAGGAAAATAGAGCAGGGGGCATCTATGTAGAGATATATTATGCATTTCTGGCTAGGAAATTATTGGAAGGAAGAGGAAAATGAGAGAAAGAGGGTAAGAAGGAAGCAGTCACTGATTTTCCTACTTGTGGCTATAGGACATAGAAAAGAGGTACTTTTGAGAAAGGAAAATATCATTTCTTGGACTACCCCTTTCCAATAACTTTGAACAAGTCTCTAGGAATTTGGCCTATAATGGGATCTAATAAAAGAAAGCCCTGAAGTTGTTTTTTTTTTTTTTTTTTTCCTAAATCAACCCCATTTCCCAATGGCACAGGCATTGGGTTGAGATCTGACTGGCATTATAATAAGCTTACTGTAGCTGTTGATCCAACAGATATGATGGGGGGAATCAGTTGCAATAAGTAACTTGTCACCAGGGGAGAGTAAGTTGAAGTCCAATTGTTCTGACCAAGTTAAAATACAGCAGGTCATTAATTGATCCAATCAGAGACTTCAGCCATGACTATCAGCAAGGTTAGCCACATCCATGAGCCATGACTATCAGTAAGGTTAACCACACCCATGTTTATAGGGAATCTTATCACAGAGACCCAGAGAATAGAGGTATCACACCTGAGGACCTTGGTTATTTTACATATTGGGGAGATTGTTAAAACTTTTTTCTTCATATACCTTAACATCACCTTAGGGAGGGAAGCAATGGGAAGGAAGGGTCTCCGAAAGAGAAAATATTTTATTATAAATCTGAAAATTAGCTTTTCTAAATGCTACTTGTCAATATTATTTCATGAAAATAAGTTGAAACCAAATTGAGTATTTAGTAATACTTTTTCTCCATTGACAAATTGGTGGTTGAGAGTGGTTTCTGGATGATAAAATAAATGAAATTCATTTAATTTGAATTATGTTAAAATGCAAGAGAAAAAGTCATCCCCTCAGCTCCCCTTTTTGGCCAGGGATCCCCTTTTTCTTCCCTACCATGTCAGTGGAGAAAAGGAGGAAACACTGAAGCATCCTTGTATTCCTACCATACTGTGAGACTGAATTGATGTAAAAAGTTCTACTCATCTTGAGATTGAAGAACTTGCTCTAATCTCAATCTTTAAAATAAAAAATTAGTCTTTAATCAGTATAGTCTATTGAACACAAGCTATGCTTGGGGCTGTAAATAGTAAGTACTCAGTAAAAATTATCATCACAGTGAAGTCTGTCCTATTTTAATGTCCCCTGTGCAGTCTCTCACACACTATACTGATTCTTCACCACTGCTATGAGTTCTACACACATCTTTCAATCCATCACCTCTTTTCTTGTGCCCTGCCAGTTTGTACTTACGATGAAAGTGCCAACTTTTGTGCCTTATGTTGATGCCCTCCAGCAAGAGACCACTAGGAATACCTATAGTCAGCCAACAAAATTAACTTTATTGTTGCAACAAAGGAGACTAAACTGTGAGGAAAGAGTGGAACATTCCAATAAGGAGTTGGAGAATTATTCTAGGATTTAGGCTTATGCATTTGATTTTAGGGAGGCTCCAAGAAAGTGAATGTCTATTCTGGAGTGCATGTTGCAGAAATCAGGAACAGTTTTTGTTTTGTTTTGTTTCGTTTTTTTCTATGTGGCAGAAAGCACTGAGCAGGGCTAGAGTTGTCACTGGGGAGTATGTTGTGTTTACTTAGCAGAGAGAGGGGAATGTGTGGTCATTTCTATGGTTGCACAGTGTTTTGTTTTTGTTGTTACTGTTAAAATTTTGTTACAGTATGATCATAGACTAGTCTTGGTTGTGTCTTGTTTTATCACTGTAGTAGAGAATCCTTGTCCAGTGTTGGTGCTCTATGAAATTATGTTCAACAACCATCTACTATAGCCTATCTGGTAATGACAAAGCCAACTACCAGTTGTCAGTGCTCAGGCCTCTTATTTATTTTCTAACATAGAAACTTTCTCACTCTGAACTACCAGATCTGCCCTGACAATTACCAAGCTTTTGCTGGCAAGAGTTGAACTGAAGAAAATTATGATGATTTGCTTTGAAAATCCAACACAAACTAATGTTTTGTAACACCAAGTGCTCCTTCACTGCTCCACAACAATAAAAAATATATACATACTTCTTGTTGAATTTCTATTATAATGACCACAGAAGTCATTTTAAACTCTATCCTTCATCAAGGGTACAATTTAGTCACTGCATCTTTTACTCTGGATGAACTAATATATATACAAAGTAGTTCAAAGATTAAATCCATATAATTAGAAAATCCACTTTCTGACCAACTTCCCTCCTCATTACCTCTACATGCCTCTGTGAATTTCAGCTCTCCTTATTCTAGAAGGAAAAGATTTCCACTTTCCTATCAATGCTTTAAATCTACTGGTTCCTTGAAATCTAACCACCTGTGTGATACTGTCTAATCAGTTCTTTCTTCTCTACCATTTTTCATCTTTTTATTTTCATATACTAAATGCCAATGTCCCCTTAGCTACATGTAGCCTCATCTTATGCCAAACTAGGAATAAGCTAGCTTATTCCTTTTTGAGTTCTCATTTCTTAACATACTCATTTACTCTTATTGCCTTCATTTGTTTTCTTTTTTTTTTCTTGGAAATGTAAAAGGATAATAAAATTGCAAAGAAAAATATAACACCATTGTTTGTACCACCAAGAATTACCAAGTATTCACATTCCTTATGTTAAAAATTTTTTAGGAAAAAATATTACTACTGGAAATGTCTCTTTATTATCTTACAGATGCTGACAGAATTACCCTAAAGATCAGTATGTCATATAAAAGCAACCAAGTTCTTTCCTGTAATTTCTGTTTCTCCTTTAAAATTACTCTGATCTCCAAGTCGCTATTATCTGAAATTCTGGTGTTTTGACTTTGTTTTATCCTCCTCAAGACCTGTCATTAAATCCTCATAAATTTTTCCTTCTCATGATCTTTCAAAGAGGTGCTCTCCTTTCTTTTCCTTTGTCATCATCAAAGCTCAAACCTTATCATTTCACACAGAAGCTATTTCAATATTTTTCTTATCAGCCTCCAGAGTCTCCTATTTCCAATTCATTTTCTTATGCTTCTAGATTTATCTTCCTCAGATACCTCAATGAGAGTGTCCA
Source organism: Lyroderma lyra (assembly GCA_004026885.1). Lineage (NCBI taxonomy): Eukaryota > Metazoa > Chordata > Mammalia > Chiroptera > Megadermatidae > Lyroderma > Lyroderma lyra. The sequence goes on along the minus strand of PVJL010012629.1, from coordinate 6,017 downwards.
TTGTTTTTTCAAAAGTCAAATACATATAAAATATGCATCAAGTTGACAATGCACTGTGGAATTGTATGCCTGAAACCTATGTAATCCTTGCTAACAGATGTCACCCCAATAAGTCTAACAATAAAAATGAATTAAAAAAAATACAAAAAAAATAAAAAAATAAAATAAAATAAAATATGCCCATATTCTTTTACCTGATCCTTAGAATTCTCCAAAAAAGAATTTTTCTTGCTGCTTTAGTGAAGGAGTCCTATGATCCAACTAGACTCAAATATTCACCATTCTCAATGATGCATTGTTTTTACTGCATTTATTTCTGTTCCCATGTTGTTACCTTGCATAGAATTCAGTCTTTTATCATTCTTCTGTTAAAATCTACCCATCCTTTGGGCTAGTTGAACTCCTTCACCTTGTTGATTTTATTGATCACTCCAGATCTTATTGATATGTGACTTAGTTTGTGACATTTTTATGGGTCCTGTCATATACTGTCACATAGAGACAATAGTCTTTATTTCTATCTGATCTACATATTGGCAGAATCATATTACCAAAATAAGATTCTGCCAATATGTAAAGATTACCTTAAAGTCTCCATTCTCCCAAGTTTCCCAGTTAATACTCATAATTGCTTGGGTTAAAATGGTTTTCATTTTTTCATCTAAAACTGCCATTGATATCATACTTAAACCAACAACTCATTATTTTTGAGTTGTTATTTAAATATTTAATTTGGGTATTTAATTATGTAAAAAATGAAGTGTACATTATTTTTTCCTTACAAGAATAAAGGAAATTGTTTCAACCATTTATAATTACATCAAAATATTTTTTATGTTGAGAGATAATACGAGAGAATCAAGGTATCTTTAGTTCTAGATCGGATCTCATTTCTCTCAATGTTTGGATGGTGTTAAGGACCAAGAAATTCAAAATGTCTTTTTGATGGTCAATCATCATAAGAGAACAATAAACCTTGAAAACGTAGAACCATCTCTATGATGTAACCTAGAGCTTATGTAGATATAATAAAAATAAAAGCAGTTGGTATTTAAATAACTATGTTATACAAAGTTAGACAATTAATTTCCTGGACTCATCCTAGAAAAAGTGCTACGTACCTCATGGCTGAATATCACTATGGTCACCTTTGAAGTACTCCCCTTGGGAAGCTATGCACAGATGCCAGTGCTTAGTTCACCCTTCAAAGCAATTTTGGAACTCTTTTTCTGGAATGATCATCAAAGCTGTGTTGTACCCAAAATCTGACAATTAAGTTTGCAAACTTGCCACCATGTGCTTACGTTGGCAGCACTGTACAAACAACTCGGATGCCAAGGTTATGACACCTTACCAAGTTGTTTGTACCGTGCTGCCAATGTGTGTGCATGGTGGCAAAATTGCGGACTTAATTGTCACATATTGGGTATGACAGCTCTGACAGCTATTCCAGAAAAAGAGTTTCAAAATTGCTTTGAAGGGTGGACTAGGTGCTGGCATTAATGCATAGCTTCCCAAGGGATACTTTGAGTGTGACCATAGTGATAATCAGCAATGGTGTATGTAGCACATTTTCTAGGATGAGTTCATGAGATTAATTGTCTGACTTCATATATTCATCAATAAAGTTTAGTAAATTCCTTCTAAGAAAGGTGCTGCTTAACCACACATCTCTGCTAAGTGGGGATCTTACTCTGCTAAGTGGATGTTACTGAAATTTCACTGTGTTTCACAGTAGAGTTCCAAGAATATGAGTTTCCATGCATCACTGTATCCTCACCACAAAGAATTGCTGCTATTCCTGCTGGCTGTATCCCAGCTCCTTCAGTAATTCTTTTCTGTACAGAACTACAATGAATAATAAAGTGTGTTCTCTGCGCTATTCAGCTCCTACATATCTCCGCCTACCTATCTTCTGTTCCAAAACCTAAAATGTAAACCTACGTACACTTTAAAATATCTTATGGTGGAATTTATTTAGAATTCTATACTAGGATGTTAACATTTTTATTATTTCTCATTAGTATGCTCCAGTGCCAAAATTGGCCTTTCTCTTAAAACTAGTCAGAAAATCATTTTACCTTTGGAAATTAATTTGGTGTCACTATAAATATTGTTTATCCCTTGAGATAAAATTATTCAAACATTGTGGTTTTGTATTGTTGAAGTTATTCTTATTTTGAACACCTTAGTATTCAATAATAAATTAGTGTACTCTCTCAAGTCAGACGATAAATGGGATGCTATTTACCATGAGCCAGGGAGTTTTAGTCATCTATGTATGCAGGAAATAGGTAATTCTCAGTTGTTTAAAGACTTGAGTCACCTGTCAAGGACAGCATGAAGGAGAAGCATTAGGAGTACTCGGCCTTCACAGAATAGAGTGAAGTGTTAGGAAAGAAACTAACATCATTTCTGTAGTGTAAATAGCATGTAGGACTGATAGAAAACCTATAAGCCCAGAAACTACAAAAAAAAAATCCTGGCATAATCCCTAAAGAGACAGAAAGCTTCCAGTACATAGGATAATAATATTAGAACCAATTTCAAAAGAAATATAGATTCCTACATCAGCATTGCTCATTTGTCATCTAAAGTATGCGACCCTGACCAATTACTTATCTTTGGTTGCCTTTCCAACAATAATTTTAATGTTGTATTGAGTGATAAGAGGGTGAACCTGATGACAAGCATTTAGAATACATTGGCAATCTCAGGTTAAGCAAATCTCTGACTCCCAAGGACACATTAGGACCAAATATCTCAGTTAATCAGATTTTTATTAATACTCATAGTTGTTTGGCAGAACAGGTTGAGATATATGTGTTTGGGTGAATGAACTCATCTTCACAGTGTGGATGCTGGAGGCTTTGTCTCTTTAAAATCCATCACTACTGTATTTCTCTGCCTGGGGGAGATACACACCAGGGTAAGTAGTTTATTGTGGATGCCTTATTTTCAAATATCATACCATGCCAATTCAATTCAACTACTCTTGGAGGTTTGGCAGAAACCGTTTTTCTTTGCACAGTTTCATTTATAATCTCTCCAACAATCTAAACATCAAAAGGCAGTGTTACTCTAATATGTTTTTACAAACCCAAGATTATATTGGTAATTTTCCAATTTAACTTTGCTGATGTTCTCAGTCCTCAAGCTAGCTACAGAATATTAACACAGTGGAACCAAACTTCACATTTCTAAGGCAATTTTATTATCTCTGTACCAGAGTCATTAATTAAAGAACTAACACTTCTGTGGGCACTAGAGATCTGATACACTCTCCTTCAGAATTATTAATAGCCCAAGGTGTACATTCCCCTTTGTGAATAAATATCCAATTGAAACAGCACCAAGCAGCCACTGATATCACAACCTAAGAACATTATGTGGACATACATTGCTAATGTGTTTATTGTCTTGGTTTCAATAATTTGCCATACACATCTGTACCAAAACAGTCCCTCTCAGGAGTATCCTAAACATGATTTAAATTCTTAAAAATGCTGAAAAGTACAAAATCTGTAACCAGTTATTCAATCTATCAATAAAAGTGGGTATTTTGTGACAAGAATGTGTCATCAGGGGAAGTGTGAATAGGAAGAGGGAGAAAAAGGCTTATAATCAGCAAATGAAGAAAATGGAAGTTTGAGGTTTTACTTACTTTAGAAGATATGGTTATAATTTATTTTTCTCTCAAACATTTTGTGTTTCATTATGTAAAAGAAAGTTAAAGCCATCATATAAGAGAATGCCAATCCCATGCTATCCACATAGGGTCCAACACAGAGGTTCTCCATCCTATAGATCAGTAGTTCCCAAAGTTTTCTCACTTGTGTACCCCTTTGAAACCCATTTCTATACATTGTACCCCTTGCTTTTAAAACAGCTGTTTTCAAATACTGACACTTTTGTTCAGTGCATATCTTAATGTAAAATAGTGGAAATGAGGTAATAAGTTAGGAACGAAAATTTACTGCACTGAAAGTACAAACCGATTTAATTTTACAATATTTATAACAGTTAAATATTGATAATGATGATCAATTGTTTAATCATTAAATAAAAAAACTATTTGAAAAGAATCACTATTAATGACAATGTACTTACTTTTACTCAGTCAATAACTAAACTGCGCAAACAGTCTGGCTATAGATGGATTGATTTGTTTGGGGAAGTTCTAGAAACGTCCCAAATGGATTGTTCTGAAACTGTGCATAATGATTACTGGAAGAGCAGTTGGGGGAAGGGTTCACAGCTACGCCCTCACCAATCATCATTTGCTAATGTGATCTAATTTTCAAGTGTCTCCATTATCAGTGATTCAAAGTTAATATTTTTGTTCTATAACTAACATTTTGCAATTTTTTATTTTACTTGAGTTTTCACCATTACCAATTACTTTTCACGTACCCTTGAATGGCCCAGCACATACCTGTGGGGGGTACATGTACCACTCACTGCCTGGGAATGGATGCCTTAGATGTATGTGCTGTGAAAGGTTCTTCAGATTAAAAAAACAAACAAACAAACAAAAAGAAACTGGTGGAGAAAGTGAACATAATTTAGACTAATTGAAATTTTTATTGCCTCTGTGGGATGGAAACACAAATGACTCAACTATTTTGATAAGATTTAAGATTCATTTAAAGAATCTTCATGATTCATCTGCATTTATTTTTTTCTATCACAAAACTAGTTATAATGTTGTTCCCACAGAAGAGACAGAAATAATAATAAAGAGAATACTAGCATATAAATATAATGACTGAAAACACTATTTTTAAAGCTATCCAAGGCATAGATTTCAGACAGTATTTTAGTCTTGGGTTGTTATATATATATATATATATATATATATATATATATATATATATATATATATTTTTTTTTTTTTTTTTTTTTTTTTTTTTTGGTAAAGATTTTCATCTTATGGTAACCACATATGTTGCTTAACTACAGTCAAATTTATTTCTCAACTTTCAAGACAGTAAGTTACCTCTGAAATAACACATAGCCTCTTACAACTAGAACCACTGTGAAATATTTTTAAAGTTGAGAAGTAAAAGTACTTTTTTCTCTAGTTCAGTCAGTAGACTAAAAATATATTTTTTCTTGTTCATTTCCTTCCCCCCCCTTTTTTTGTTATGTCATTGAACCAGAAACACTGATGACTGTGGTGCTTGCAAGTGCCTTTCTTAAGCAGTTTGTTTCAATATATTTATTTACAAGGAGGGAATGCACTCTTATGTACATGAGATGCTCTGACTATCACTGTTGCTTGTGAGAGATCGTGACAGAACATGATCACTTCCACCTAAACACAAAATTCCAGAGTTGGAAACTCCTTGTCATGGACACTTCTTCTTTACTCAGTATCACTTTTGCTCTTTCAAAAGAACCTGCTGAGAATGACTAACCCAGACCCTCTCCTCAAAATTTTTGTTTTAACCACACAAACAAACAAAAATATACACAAAAAAGGTGAGCAATCTTTGAAAAGAAAAACACTGGAAATTATTCTAGCTCCAGCAAACTTGCAAAAACAATTAAATATATTTTTATGTAGGCTGGACTTTTTCATAATTCTATTCTTTTCAACTTCTGCAACACTTTTGCTATTAGTTTGGACACTTTTCAAAATAAAATCTCCCAAATGTGGCATAGCAGCAGTGGGTGTGTAAATAAGCAGAAAATAACAGAATCAGTATGTTGTATCAAGCTGAATCTGTAGCTTCCCAATTATCAGATCATCTCCTACCTCCTCAAGTTCTTTTAATATCTATCAAAACAAAAATTGCTGAGGAGTACAGCAAAGCTGGCATTTGGCGGTGTGTTCACCCAATGAAACACAGACCTGAAATGCCAGATTATATTGGTCTTGTCTGTGTTCTTCCCCCCATTACTCTCCATTGCTTTTCAGACCCATTTTTCTCTCCTACCCACTGTGTCTCACATTTCCAGTCAGGCTCTTTTTTGAAATCCTCCTGTCCCTCTCCATCACCACGTTTCAATTC
>PVJL010012628.1:0-36278 GCA_004026885.1 Lyroderma lyra | reverse complement strand
ATAAGCCAGACAGAAAAAACAAAGAACTGTATGACTTCACTCATATGCGGAATATAAAACTGAAAGCAAAGAAAAAAGAAATGAACAAACAAACAAATAACCCATGGACACAATCAATAGTTTAATGTTTATTTGGGGACGAGTGGGTCAGGGAGGGGAGAAAGGGGAGGAGGTGGGAGAGGAGCGGGGGGAAGCTAAATATAAGGTGATGGAAAGAGAAGTCACACTGGGTGGTGAACTTATTATACATCAAGTTGACAATGCACTGTAGAATTGTATGCCTGAAACCTATGTAATCCTTGCTAACAGATGTCACCCCAGTAAGTCCAACAATAAATAATAATAAACAAACAAACAAACAAAAACCCTAAAAGGAGAAATTACAGTGAAATTAGAAAATACTGTGAGATGAATGAAAATGAAAGTACAACATGCCTAAATTTAGAGGCTGCAGTGAAAGCAGTGCTTAGAGGGACATTTATATCCCTAAACAACTATGTTAATGAAGAAGAAAGTTCTCATGTCAGTAACTCAACCATTCACCTTAAGGAACTAGAAAAAGAAGAGCAAACTAAATCTAAATAAGCAGAAAAAAGAAAATAAGAAAGATTAGAATAGAGATAAATACAGTAGAGAATAGAAAAACAGAAAATTAATAAAACCAAAAGTTGTTTCTTTGAAAAGATTAACAAAGCTGACAAAATTTTAGGTAAACCAATCAAGGAAAAAAGAGAGAAGACTCAATTTATAAGGAATGAAAGATAATCTTTAATTTTTTTTTAAATTATAGAAGAAACTATGTACAACTCTAGGTCAGTAATTTAGATGAAATAAACGCATTCTGAAAAAGAACATACTGCTGAAACTGACTCAAGAAGAAATAGAAAAATCTGAATCCATTTTTAATAGGTAAAGAGATTGAATTAGCAATAAAAAAAAACTTTCCACAAGGAAAAACCCAAGACCATATTGCTTCACTAATTAATTCCACCAAACTTTAAAAAAAAGATTAACAGCAATTCTTCACAAATTCTCCCCAAAATAAAAGGAAACACTTCCCAATTCATTCTATAAGGCCAGTACTATTTTTTTTTCTAATACCAAAGCCAGATAAAGATAACATGAGAAAAGATACAGACAACTAATCCTTATACATATATATGTAAACATCTTCAGCAAAATACTAGCAAATTAAATGAGGCACCATATAAAAATGATTATACACCATGACTAAGTACAATTTATCCAAGGAGCGTAATATTGGTTCAACATATGAAAATCAATCCCTGTAATACACTATATTAATAGAATAAAAAGAAAACACATGATCGTCATAATAGATGACAAAATTGAAGATTTTGTGATTAAAAAACTCAACAAACTAAGAATACAGGGAAAGTTTCTCAACCTGATGAAGGACATCTAAGTAAAACCTAGCACTAACATCACACTTAATAAGAATAAACTAAAATGCTTTCCCCCATAATCAGGAACAAGACAAGATGTTCACTCTCTCTTTTATTCATTTTTATAATGGAAGTTCTAACAAAGGCAGTTAGGCAAGAACAAGAAACAAAAGGCTTCTGCATCAGAAAGAAAGAGTTAAAAATATTTTTACTCACAGATAACATAATATTACATATTTTTAAATTTAAAAAAATCCCCAAGCTATTAGTTAATAAATTTATTAGCGCTACTAAAGTAGCTCAACAACATTGCAAGCTACAATATCAACACACAAAAACTAGTTGTATTTCTATACACTGTCAATGAACAACTCAAAGAAGAAATTAAAAAGACAATTTCATTTATAATAGAATCAAAAAGAATAAAATACTTAGAAAAAATTAACAAAAACGTACAAAATAAGACTTAATATTGTTAAGATGACAATACTCCCCAAATTGATCTACAAAATAAATACAATCCCCGGCAAAATTCCAGCTGGCTTCTTTGCAAAAATTAGTAAGCTGATTCTGCAACAGAACAGAAATGCAAAGTACCTGAAATAACTTTTAAAAATCTTGAAAAAGAATAGGTTTGGATGACTCTTACTTCCCAATTTTAAAACATACAACAAAACTACAGTAATCAAAATAGTGTGGTAATTACATAACAATAAATGTATAGATCAATGGAATAGAATTGAGAACCCATAAGTAAATCCTTACACTTATGGTGAATTGATTTTCAACAAGGGTGCCAAGATAATTTAATAGGGGAAAGAATGGTCTTTTTAACAAATGGTACTGGGATGACTAGATATCCATATGAAAAAGAAAGAACTTTCACTCTTGCCTCACACAAATACAAAAATTAACTCAAAGTGAATCATAGACATAAATGTAGGACTTTAAATTTTAAAACTCCAAGGAGAAAACAGGTGAAAAATCTGTGAATGGTTTCTTAAATATGATGACATAAGCGAGAGCAATAAAAGAAAAAAATAGATGACTTAGATGAATTAAACTTCAAAATTGAAGACTTTTTTTTTTGTTTCAAAGCTATCATCAAGAAAATGAAAACACAAGTCACTGAATGAGAGAAACTATTTGAAAATATCTGATAAGAGACTTATAGCAGAAATATATAAAATAATCTTACAATACAATAATAAAAGACACATGATCCAATTTTTAAAAAAGCAAAGGATCTGAATAGACATTTCTCCAAAAATATACAAATGGCCAATATTAGTCATCAGGAACATGCAAATCAAACCCATAATGGTATATCACATTACAATCACTAGGATGCTTAGAATGAAAATGTAAGATAATAACAAGTGTTGGTGAGGATGTGGAGAAATCAGAATCTTTAAACATTGCTGTGGGGAATGTGGAGTACTGCAGCAGCTGTGGAAAACAGTCTGGCCATTCCTCAAATGACTTGGCAGTTCTACTCCTAGGTATGTACCAAGGAATATTAAAGACATATGCTCTCACAAAAACTTGTACAGGAATGTTTATTGCAGCAATATTCATAGTAGCCAAAAAGTGTGAAAGAACTGTCCATTAACTAAAGAGTAGATCAAATGTGGTATATTCATACAAATGAATATATATTATTTGATAATTTCGTATGTTATTCAGAAGTTGGAAGATATGTTTTTGTCAATAAAAAGGAACAAAGAATGTGTATATGCTATACTATGGATGAACCTCAAAAATGTTATACTAAAGGAAAGAAGCCAGTCACAAAATACTACATATTGCATGATGCTATTTATATGAACTGCCCAGAATAGACAAATACTTAGAGACAGAAAGTAGGGATGAGAGAATGGGAAGTGACTGCTAATGGGTATGGGACTTGTTTTGGGGGTGATGAACATGTTCTAAAATTGATTATAATGATGCTTGTACAACTCTGTGAACATACTAAAACCTAATGCATTGTACATTTTAAATGTACAGTTGTTTGTGTAAGAATTATATCTCCATAAAATTGTTAGAAAGTAATTTATCAAACACTGATAGCTTGGGGTGTGAGTTTATTTTCATATCTAACTACAAAGAAAAGAGACAGAGAATAACCTAGTCATTTCCCAGTAGAACAAAGGCTACATCAAGGTTCCTTCCTATGCAGCCACCTGCTAGATTGTAGTTCCTCTTATCTTGGAGATATATCATAAACTTTATACATCCAACCAGAAATGATAATTATGAGCATCTTTGAGAGCAAAGGATTCTCTTGCAAGGCAACCATTTCTTTGTTTACTTTGGGCCTCAAATGACTGAGAATTAAGTTGGTCATACTCCTCACTTCTTGATAAATTTTCATCATCATTTCGGGAAAGGCGTCTCTTTTTCCCTGTCTGTTTTCCCTTCTTTCACGATTCCTACTCCCTTTTCCACTCCCACTCCAGGCACTAACTCTCATGTAGTTAATATAGTCTTTAAACATACTGGTATACCTGTAAATTATGTGCTAATTTTTATGTGGTATGTATTTTTTTTAGGTGTTTATACTTGATGAAATTATTCTGTACTTGGTGGCTATGCACTTTGCATCTGGTAAACCTGTTCTGGCCCTTGGAATCCTGTTCTCACAAATCTCATTTTGTCTTTAACGTACCTGCTGCTCAGGACAAACAGGACAGTTTTGTTATATAAGATTTTGGTTTTTTTTATTTTAAAGTCTTGCTGCCCTATGATAGATTACATCCCTATAGCAGTGGTTAAGTGCAGAGAGTCTGCAATCTGACTACCTAGTTTTAAATCTTGCCAGGGGCTGGGTGAGCAGGGGGAAATGGGGAGGGTTGGTCAAAGGTACAGATATTCAGTAATGCAAAATAAATAAGTTATGGAAATCTGTTTTGCAACATTAACCCTGTAACAACACTGCATTGTATACTTAAAGTTTTGCCAAGAAGATACAAATTATGTTAAGTGTTCTTACCACAAAAGGAAAAACAAAACAAAAAGTGTAGAAGAAAACTTTTCGAAGTGATGGCTTAGTTTATGGCATTGATAGTGATGATGGCTTCATAGTGTATACTTATTTCCAAACATATCAAGTTGTAATATATTAAATATCTACTGCTTTTTGTATGTCTGTCATTCCTCAATAAAGTGGTTTAAAAAGTCTTAGTTCTACCACATATCATCTTGTAATTTGGGGCAATGTATTTAACCTATCTTTACCTTACTTTTCTTGTCTCTAAAATCAAGATGTTAATAGTAGTATTGACCTCTGAATTGTTATGAGGTTTACACAAATTAATATCTGCAAAGAACAACGTTGGCACAAAGTAGAAGTTATATGGTCTTGTATATTATGATATTTCTAGGTTGTTCATTGTATTTCAGGATTCTCAAGTAATTTCTTTATATGACAGTAAGGTGAACAGAGTATAGAAGCTGGACCCAGCAGTAAACAATTCTTCCAGAGAGGTTCAGGAAGTTTGGCAGTGGCCATTAGAAGCCCTGTGACCATTTAACAGTAACAGGGTACCTGAGAAGGTGGTGTGACCATCTGGTAAATGCAAGTCCTCTGAGCAACACTCCTGGAAGGAGACGAGTATAATAAGTAACTGCTGTGGTAATATGAAGTAGAGACAAACTATAAGTGGTGTACAAAGTGAGTCCTCAGGCTAGGAGAACAGGGTTCAGGAATATCATGGAGGAGGGGCCATGAGTATTAACATAGGGGTCACAGGAAAGCCCAGTCTTGGGGACATCACTCTATCTAACTGTAAGCCCAAAAAGGCAGGGGATAGGGAATGAGGCAGAATCTTCAATATATCCCCTCTTTTTACAACCTTGTTTAAAGCAATAATCCCCAGATATTTTAGAATTGAAAACTACTGCTTCTTTTACTTTAGTTTCTCATTCATTTTTCCTAAAAATGTATGGCATATGCCTTTAAAATAGGAGTTGCATTAAAATCTTATTTGTAACATTTTCCTGATAATCCTTGAAATAATTGGAGAACTCCAGAAAGTGAAAAGAATCCCAGGAATTAGTTCCGCCAAGCTTTTATTAGGTTAGTACAAGAGTAATTATGGTTTTGGTCCACAAATTTTAAATCATTATAACCAGGCTCAAACACGTTTTTTTTTTTAATTTTTTATTGTTAGACTTGTTGAGGTGACATTGTTTAGCAAGAATTACATAGGTTCCAGGTGTACAATTCTACATCGTGTATGTGTTGCATTATATGTTCACCACCCATGTCAGTTCTGTTTTTATCACCATGTATTTGGTTCCTCCTCTCTCCTCCCCCACTCTCTCTCTCTTCTCCCACCCCCTCCCTCCTTGTCCCCAGGTAACCACTAAACTATTGACTGTGTCCATGAGTTTTTTTGTTCGTCAAACACATCTTTACTAATCAAAATAGCAACCATTACAATCAACACATTTTTGCTAATGAGAAATAAGTTTGTTTATTCCTGTAGCGTAAAACTACATGCTTCAGGATTCGATGAACTCTTGGAAAGCATTTTCTGCATCCTTCTAGTTGTGGAAGTGTTTTCCCTCCCAAAAGTTGTCTGGATACTTGAAGAAGTGGTAGTCAGTTGCGGTAGTTCTGGTGAATATGGCGGGTGAGGCAAAACTTCATAGCCCAATTCATTAAACTTTTGAAGAGTTGGTTATGTGACATGCAGTTGGGCATTGTTGTGGAAAAGAATTGGGCCCTTTCTTTTGACCAATGCTGGCTGCAGGTATTGCAGTTTTTGGTGCATCTCATCGATTTGCTGAGCATACTTCTCAGATATAATAGTTTCACTGGGATTCAGGAAGCTATAGTGGATCAGACCAACAGCAGACCACCAAACAATCACCATGAACTTTTTTTGGTGTAAGTTTGCCTTTGGGAAGTGTTTTGGAGCTTCATGGTCCAACCGTTGAACTGGTCATCACCAGTTGTCTATAAAATTAACTTTTTGTTGCATGTCACAATCCAATCGAAAAGTGGTTCATTGTTGTATAGAATAAGAGAAGACGACACTTCAAAGCTACATTTTTTTTAAATTTCTGGTCAGCTTATGAGGCATCCACTTACTGAGCTTTTTCACCTTTCCAATTTGCTTCAAATGCCAAACAATCATAGAATGGCCATCGTTGAGTTCTTCAGCAACTTCTGGTGTAGTTTTAAGAGGATCAGTTTCAATGATTGCTCTTAAATGGTTGTTGGAAATTCCTGATGGCTGGCCACTGTGCTCCTCATCTTCAACGCTCTCATCTCCTTTGCAAAACTTCTTGAACCACCACTGCACTGTATGTTTGTTAGCAGTTCCTGGGCCAAATGCGTTGTTGATGTTGCAAGTTGTCTCCGCTGCTTTACAACCCATTTTGAACTGGAATAAGAAAATTGCTTGAATTTGCTTTTTGTCCTACATCATTTCCAGTCTAAAATACATATAAAATAAACAGCAAGTAATAAGTCATTAGCAAAAAAATACATAAAGCAAAAAATGTACATTAAAATGATGTATAACACAATTATATTTATTAAGAATGTATTCCAATATCAAATGGCAAATTTCAACAATGCAAAAAAGAAGGTAATGAACACTGTAAAAGTCTCTCTAACCTGTGAAGATAAAAGCTTTAGGCATGGAGCCATTTTAATTCAAATTTATATATATTTCTAGAAGTGTTTGCCAGACAGAGTATCTTCCAGGCTGATGTATTAAAATGACAAAGAGCCTGCAATTCTTATTAGGGTTGGAGTATCAAATATGTCCAGGTCTGGTTGAGAGAAGATACTAATTCACCACATTTGAATCCATATATTAACCCACTGACAAAAATCACGCTTAAGTTCATTGTTTTTTTTGTTTTGTTTTGTTTTGTTTTGTTTTGGTATTAACCGGCATGCCATTGCATGGATTTATTATCTCAAAAATAAAAATTTTCTCTGTTACATCTATTTTGCATAATGATACAATGTGTTCTTGTCATTTTTTTTTACTCCATGTAACAGCTTATCAAAAATATCACAAGATCAGAATTAGTGGCTGTTACCTAGAAAATAATCTATAAAGCTCATTGTTTTTAAAGGTATATGAATTCTGGAGTTTGAAATGAGGGCTGGAGAAAAACAAACCTAGAACTCTTTTCTTTCTTCTTCTTTCAATCCTGAGCACTCTGTGCACCTCCATGGAGGTGGGGGTCAGGGAGGGAAAGAAAAAGACCCAACAAAGCAAAATGTTGATCTGAAATGGTTTCAACAATTCAGAAATAAATTAAATTAGTAAAGTGATTAATGTGTTCCAGAAAAAAATCCAGAACACAACAGCATCGGTAATCATGACAGTCTGCCTAACTCCACCACACAAATAAGGATAACTATTTTTGATACTCAGGATGCAGAGAAATGTTTCCACTGTAGCCCTCTGAATAAATATAGTATAATGGATAACACCCATAGTAAACACAGTCATTGTTGTGTAGGACTGCTTTTTAAAAATGACCCTTAATATCTGTCACTGACATCACAAAACAGAGGAAAATCACTAGAAATAATTCTATGGGGGCCAAAATGAAGCCATTCAAGTATGTTATTGCTACCTGTTGGTCTGGTTTAAATCACAAAGTGATTTTGGACTCTAAACTAGATCAATTCTCAAAGTTTTTTCTCCTCTGTTCGCTTGGGGTGGGTGTAGAAAATGAAGGCATTTCTTCAAGGAGTCATTGTATCTCTGAACACCCAGGATTGTCAGAAAGAACAAATGGCATGAACAGCAAAAAAATACACTCATTTTCAAGTGTCACTGAAGTTCAGTGATGGGTACATAGAGTTGATTGCACCATTTGTGTATATTTGAAGTTTTCTATGACAAAAAGTTTTAAAAGAATATTATTGAATTAATGGTAGATTTTAAATGTTTTCCTCAACCAAGGATATGGAAAGTACAGCAACTATCATGGTGAAGGCCTGAGAAAAGTTTTTACCTTAGAGGTTTTAATGCTCAGAATGGTAAAAATGGCTAGACAGTAAGTAAGGTCTCTAAAGTGGGAGGAGTTTACTTTGTAAGACTACAACATGATACATTAGAGCTAGTATTTATATTAATTTTTAATTTTAAAATAAGAAATTGTTTTATACTATCTAACATAAAGATGGACTGTGGTGTCATCACTCAGTTTGTCAAGGAAAGATGCCTTTTTAACAATGAGCAAGAAAGTAAGTGCTTTTTAAGAGAAATGTGCCATGGAGAGAGCATTTTATAAACAGGTATTGGAAAAGGTTATCATCTTGTAATTTTGTTGCTGGGAACTGTGTGACACCTATTTGCCTAGTTGTAAAAAAAAATAAGAAGAAGAAGAAGAGGTAGAAGTAACAGAACATTTTAAACTTGCTGAAAACATTCTACGCCAATAGCTTGAACTCATTTGTAAAAATATTTTTGTGTATAAGAGCCACTGATTGACATCAGGGAAAGTGGAAATTTAATAGCCAAGTTATAATAAAAACATCTGCATAACTGCAAAGTAAGAGTGAAAAGTTAGTAACATAACTTACTGATCACAGCTAATATCATACAGCAGCCATTTATATAGATGAATTCTTCTGAAGTATTATTTTCAGCTATAACATCTATCAGAACCAAGTGTGAGTTTAAACTGAAGTCGGTATTCCAAAATGTTAAACAATCATTTCAAAATAATGAGGCATATTTAATCACATTGTTCTCACTAAGATATTAATAATAATGTGTCTCAAAAAAGATAAATGTATATATAAATCAAATAAAAATATTTATTTTAAATATTTCATATTTACCTCATATTTTCTTCTAGCTACATCTTTTTTTTAGTTTCTGATGTATAAAACAACATAATGGTTAGACATTTACACATCTCACAAAGTCATAACCCCAACAAATCTACCACCCATCTGACATCATACAGCACTACCACAATACCATTAACTATTCCTTATGCTGTACTTTACATGTCATGACTATAACTTTTTAAAATTTTAATTAACATTCAATGTTATTTTACACTAGTTTCAGGTGCACAGTGTAGTGGTTCAACTCCTAGGTATTTATCCAAAAATATCAAAACACTAATTTGAAAAAAATATATGTGCCCTTATGTTTACTGCAGTGCTATTCACAATAGCCAAGACATGGAAACAACCTAAATGCCTATCAATAGATGATTAGATAAAGAAATAGTGGTACATATAGACAATGGAGTATACTCTGCCATAAAAAAGAATAAAATCTTACCATAACAACATAGATGGACGTAGAAGGTATTATGCTAAGTGAAATAAGTCAGAATTGAAAAAGACAAATATCATATGATCTCACTTACATGAGGGCTGTCTGGAAAAAAATCTAGCTATAAATGCCTCTATTTTAAATATTACATAGCTAGACACTTTACAGACTGCCCTCATATGTGGAATCTAAAGAACAGAATAAAGAAACAAACAAAACAGAAATAGACTCATAAATACAGAGAACAAACTGATGGCTGCTAGATGGGAGGGGAGTTGGGAGATGAGTAGGAAAGTTGAAGGAATTAGGAAGCACAAATTAGTAGTCATAAAATAGTCACAGGGATGTAAAGTACAGTATGAGGGATATAGTCAATAATGTAAAAACTCATATGCGGAATACAAAACTGAAAGCAAAGAAAAAAGAAATGAACAAACAAACAACCCATGGACACAATCAATAGTTTAATGTTTATTTGGGGATGAGTGGGTTAGGGAGGGGAGAAAGGGGAGGGGGTGGGAGAGGAGGGGGAAAGCTAAATATAAGGTGATGGAAAGAGAAGTCACATTAGGTGGTGAACTTATTATACATCAAGTTGACAATGCACTGTAGAATTGTATGCCTGAAACCTATGTAATCCTTGCTAACAGATGTCACCCCAATAAGTCTAATAATATAAATGAATATAAAAAGAAAACCAAACAAACAAAAAAAAACAAAAAAACAAACAACAAAAAAAACAAAACATCTCTTGAAAACCCTTCACTTTCCACTTTTTTTGTCAGCCTCTGGTAACCTTAATCTATTTCCCTGGTGGATCCTATATTTATTCTAGATTATTTTATTATTTGAAGAATAAAATTTATTTTCTTTCTTGTCTGCTCAAAAAAAATAATGTAAAAACAAACATACTTTTAAATGTTCTGTTTTGCATGCTTTATAATATATGTAATATAATACTACAGCAGTACATGAATATAACATTAATATTTTAAACATAAGTATATTATACAGTTTTATAAAATTACATGCAACAAATCTACTAAAAGTTTAATGTGTATACACATTGACCTGGGATCCTGTTAAGGTTCAGTGCCTGATTCAGTACTTCTAGGGCCAGGGCTAAGATTCTGCATTTCTAATTAGCTCTCCCAGGTAATCCTGATGTGGCTTATCCTTAGACCACACTTTGAGCAGCAAGGTCATGGGGCAGGGAAGCAGGGAGCTTCAACAAGTTTTACTTTGGGTTACAGAATCAAAAATGATGGGTGATAACTAGGGAATAAAAGGACTACACTCCCTTCAAGTTATCCTCTATAACTACTGCTTACCTCATGGGAGTTTCTGGTATGGACTGAGCTACAATGATTGAGGTTGTGCCCCTGGCAAATACCTAGATGTAGCTCATCTCTGCCACTCTAGCAGTCAGCTGAATTGAATGAGATTTACATCCTCAAATTCAAACTCATGTGATCAATAACGGTGTATGTTCCAGCCTGGAGCTGAGGGATAATAGTTGCTTCTGCCTCATAGGATTGATATGAGGGTTAAATGAGATAAGACATCTGAAGTACTTTGTAGAGGCCTCAATAAAATGTAGCTATTATTGTTGGAGGTATGGCTGCCTATGGACTGGGCCAAGATTTCAGTTATTTTGGGTCTTCTTTAACACTGAGATAAATACGATATCAAAATCCTGTGTCACAGTCAATGGTTTAGTGGTTATCTGGGGGCAAGTGGGGAGTGGGAAGGAGAAGAGGGAGAGGTGGGAGAGGACGGAGGGGTAGCCAAATACATGGTGATGGAAAGAGAACTGACACTGGGTCATAAACACATAATGCAACACATTGATGATGCACTGTAGAATTGTATACCTGTGACCTATGTAATTTGTGTTAACTAATGTCACCCCAGTAAGTCTAAAAATATTTTAAAAAATGAAAAAGAGAAAAAAGATCCCATGTTATAAAGCATAACATTAAAAATTTTCAACCTGGAAATATTTTAAAGTGGTTGTAATTACCTGAGCTACCAAAAACAAACAGACAAACAACACACATACACACACAAACTCAGTAAGCCCTCATAAACACCTGGCTTTGAGAAATATAACTTACTTATGTGTTGTTCCAGATGGACTAGCAGCAGAATGTATATCCTGTGGTACTTGCTCTGTGGCATTACTTACAATATTCATGAACAAGAAGTTGAGAACAGGTACTGAAAATCGAAATTTTGTTTTTAGAAAATTTAATATGTAGACCTTTTTTTCTAGCAATAATTAGCCAAGACATTGATTTACTAAAACAACTCCTACCTTGTGATAATATCGTCAGCATAAGGGAGAATGCTTATGTTTTTGTTCACATTTTTTGTTAATGTGGGCTAATTTCAGATTTTTAAATCAAACGGGGTTTCACAAAATTCATATTGGTACCTTTGAGTACACGGAAGAGAGCTTTGATTGCAAGGGTTACATTTCCCTTCTGTTTTTAAGTGGCTCTACATCTGAATGCAAGTCATCAAATAGAATTAGAGCCATCTATTCATTTTCAAATATCAGTTGGCTTGTTTGATTTTAAATTGTAATTCCTCAAATCCAGCTTTGTGGTTTTCCCTTTTCATGTTTGAAAGGTAGTTTCACATAATACAGGGAGTATCAATGAAACTAGTTCCTTTGGAGCCCAGAGCTGGCTTACTGTCTATGTTGATGTGCAAAATAGTATGAGGTCATTTAACATTTTTTATACTGTAGCACATCAGGCCTCTTTCCTTAGATAGACTTGTATGCCTGCATTTTCTTTTACTTGACCCTTTGTTTTGCATGGGACTGTACAATTTCTCCCTGATTCTATCTTTTCTATCTTTCCTATCAAAGATGTTAGTCTCATTCTTCCTATCTCCCTCCCACTAATCCTTTTTTTCTTAATTGAGTTCTATGGCATTAGAGACTGTGTTTTAATTCACTGCTGTATTACCAGCACTTAGCACAACACTTAGCACAAAGAATTTGTTAAATAAATATTTATTGAAGGTATAAATAAAATTTCCTTTGGTTATTTCATAATCTGGAAAATACTCATTACTTTATCTTATTTTTCTCTCCTTTGCAATAAAGTGGACCAATTCAAGTTGTACAAGAACAGGACAACAAACATCAATCTTTACAGGACAATAAAAATTGTGAAGAGCATGGTTGCTTGTTTCAAAGCAAGTGAGTAAACTCGGAAAATCTTTCCCATTTTATAGAGACTGAATTGAATTCCTTACTAGATATAGATGTAAGAAAAGGCCAAGTTTTTATCTTGTTTATGTGAGAATAAGTATTTCTTCCATTTATTACATAATATTCATCAAACTGTTAATGTCAAAATGTACACACTATCTGTGCTCACAGTGAGGAAATTCAAAGAGAGAAATACCTTACATCATATCATACCATTCCATGGCTTCTCAGATTTAGCCTGGATGGAAAGAAAAGGCCGTGATGAATACCCTGTATAAATCCTGGTCCATGTGCCCTCCAATTCAGATGATTGAGTGGGTGGAAGCATGCACATGCATTGTGACAGTGTGTGCATAAATACTGTCACATGTAAGCCAAGAAGCAGGGTGACATAGAGAGCAAATCACAACTTGTTAGGACTCTAAATTGAAGTTCTGTTTTTATCAGGGAGAACCGAAACCACAAGAAGTCATGGTCCTTAACCACCACCTCTCCCACATATTGAGAGGAAAATTCGGATGCCCATTACAGTCAGCTGGTCAGATTGCTTCTTGCATGTTTCTTGTCTCCACTTTGCTCCACCCTGGGAGACCTCTCTGCTGTGGTTGAGGTTGAGCGAGATCCTTGAATGTAAGATCATATCTTTATCACCTTTCTATCCACACTGCCCCCAAACTTGAAATTCCCAGGATTTAGCACAAAGCTTAGTAGGTGCTCTATAAATGTTTGCAGACTGAATTATTGAATGAACGAATGTTGCTCTGGCCAAAGCTGCAGCTTCCACAACCTGCGTAACTGCATGTAATACTGACCCTGAAGATAGGGAAAGCAACACAACTGATGCTATAAGAAAATGTTTCTTGTTTATACTATTGCATCTTGATCTTTGACTGATCTAAGCACAAAAAGAACTCTTTCAGTTCAGAGAAAGGAGGTTTGCAGTGCGTGGGAGAGCTAAGAACAATGGGCTCAATTGAAAGACAGGAGATGCTCTCAGTTTCTGAGAGCCCAGAAAGTCCATCTATAGATCCATCCCAGAGGGCAAAGCCAAATAAGGGCAGATGGAGAAAACAGTGTTCTTGGGAACTGGCTTCCCACTCCTCTGAGACAAAAATACGTTCACTCTATAGCACCCTAAATGAATTCTCCGAAGTTCGATGTTGTGTCCTTTTCTGCAACTGTCTAAAAATAAGTCCTTGTCATATCTTTATTTGCTTTGTCTTAAAGTCATCCAACCAGACTTGCTTGTGGAATATCAATTGTAGTGAAGCAGAAATCAGATTAAATTGAACTACTTTCAAGCAGAGCTCCTGAACTGATGACTGACTTATTTCCCCCAGCTAAAATCTCCTTCCTCTCCAGTTATGCCCTTGCCAGCTGCAACCATAAGACAATGAATTTATAGCTAATTTTAAGACAGCTTTCTTTAGGCTTATCCAAGATTGCCTAATTCTAGCTGGGTGTTTGTGACAGGCATTTAATGCTGTGTCCCAGGTGGGTGAGTGGGTTGGCCAATCAGAGTAGTAGATGTCACTAAATTATTTCAGTACTGTCCTGTCACAGACTGTTTAAATTTACATTGCCCTTACCATATCTGGAAAGTACTGGATGAAATACTTTCCAGATAAAGTTAAGCATTACTCATTTATGAAGTATTAAGGGCTTATTATTGGAAAATTTAAACAATTCCAAGAAAAGTTAACAATAACTTAATTCTAAACACACCAAAGCTGGGCATCATTATTGTATTAAAGAAGTAACCTTGTTTGGTTCTGAATTAGCAGAACACTCTTTAACTCAACCTAAGACAAAAGAAACCTTAAAACAGGGGATGAATTGATACTAAGATCTGAGTTCTAGTCCAAGCTCACATATATACTTTACTGGGTTTATTAGGGTAATTTATTTCATCTCTATTTCTTAGTGTCTCCAGCTATAAAAGTAGAAGTGTTTTATCTATTGCATTTTAGAGAATTGTTAAGAGAATGACTTGGATGACCTGAAAAATAAATGAGCTTCTTGGACAAAGCATGATAAAGGTACAATTCTTCGAGTTCTATTGTGGGGTTAAACAGAAAAATTCACTCAAAGGACACAATGTTTGATTGAGAACATTCTTATTTTTATTTTCTTTAATTTTATAAAATACATTTTGTAAGATAAGTTTCTAAAAGTTTATCCTTTATGTATGTTAAAATTGAAATTCTATATCAGAGATGAAGGAAATACTTTCAGTTGATTAACTCTCTTCATATGTGTATATGTGTGTATGTATGCCTGGGAGGTTTTCAGGAAAGGGTTGGTTATTTGTTATGTTATTAAATCAAAACAAAACACAAGGTATGGATTACTTCACTTCCTTGATCTTGATTGGTTTCTTACAGAACCTATTCCATCTCCTCCCTTTATGCAGCCTGGAAGCTTATCTGGTATACTGGTCTGAAAACAAAGATCAAATACCTTTTTGTAAAGATCTTACATCTCCTTAAACATTGCTGAAAACACTTTAGAAGGGGAAAAAACTCTGTACAACAAAAAAGCCACCTACAGTGAAGCATGTAAAATCTTCTCTTCAATAAAGACCAATTAGCCTTTTAATTTTTTTAACCCACTTAACAAATAAGAAAGAGAAGACTGAAACCCAGGAGCTAGTCAGGTTTCAAACTCTTTCCACCTTTACTTTTCTGTGGAAGCTTGTCAACTGAATAGCTGACAGCTAGTGCATTCAGCTACGTGCATGATCTATACCAGGAAAGAATAACCTGTATGCTAAATCTAACTTTAACACACCAAGGTAACATTGCTAAAACAAATTATCTCCCACTAGCTAGAAAGAACAATCAACTAATGATTAAAATAATAGGTTATTCAAATTGAGGTTCATATTTACCAAATCTGTTTCTGCAAAAGGAAGCATAATTTGTAGAAAATCTCAATAGATGCATAGAACTAGTGAATTTTATATATCATTCATGATGTTTAATGTCCAATTTTAATTGGTAAATAATCATATTCAAAGAATCATTCTCCAGACCTTTCTGGTACAACCCCAACCAAGTGATAAACAAACTATAAAATGTGAAAGATGTATCATTCTGAAACAAATCAAGATCTTCAAACTGCCTACTGTAACTGAATGAATAATACACCATGAAAAGAGCACCATTGTGAAGATATGACAGAGGCCAGAGTACACAACTAACTAATAGAAAAAAAGATGTGCTACCCAAAGAGGTATCTATCCTGTGTCTACCAGAGGGCTGGCTCAATTTACGCCATTAGCTACTAGCAACTGCTGCTCCTTAAGCCTGTTTGTTTTTGTTTTTTCATCTGAGCTAGTTTCTCTCTATTCTCAGCTCCTTGGAAACCACAGGATTCTCATGTTAGCAATTCTCAATGAGAAGGGAGTGAGAAGATGCTGACAACACCCTGTTTCTCTTTTCTAATGAGGTGTAAGGCCAGGTGGTCCCTCTGTCTACACAGACACTGCAGTCCCTTATGCTATAAGTAAGGCTCGCTGAGTTAGCGCTTAAATAGTCCTTTGCCATTGGGGTCAGTGCTCTCTTTCTATGGGTGAAAGATCCTTGCTTTGACCCCCTTCTCCCAGCTACAATAGATAGATTTGGGCAAATGCTCTTATTGTTTTGCTGGCATTCTTTTTTCTTTCTTTCTTTCTATCTTCAATGGTAATAGGGAGATAGGAATTCTGTTTTGCACACCAAGGAGAATACATTTGTCCCCTATTGATGGCAAAGAGACCAGGTAAATCCCTTATCTCTACCTGAACATCTTTCTTTCCACTTCGTTTCCATCAGTGGAAGTCCCCTTTGAGAAGAAAATACTTCCTGGTCCTCAGGAGATGCTTGAAAATTGAATTAGAGCCTCCATTTCTTTGTGACTTGCAGTTGGGGAGTCACCATCTTAAGCATTTCTCATTTCTAGCAGGAACCAGCTGTGAAGCAAAATGACTAAAAGACGTACATAGAGGGGATAGTCCAGAGAGAGACATTAATCACCGCAAGACTCTCCTTTCCTGTTACACTCAAGTAAGAAGAGGGCCAGTCAGTTGCAAAGGCAAAGAGTTAACATGGGAGGTGCAGCATTGTAGGCTGTGTGGTTAGAGCCTTGCTATTAGAGAAAGGGAAATTTCTACAGGCAATCAGAACTTGGTGCCTCGGCCCATGAGTTTAAGGACGGCAAAGTTGTAAGTGGCAGCAATCATGAAGGTGAGCTGTAGGGAACAGAAGAGAGAATTCGAGTGAGAATAAAAAAGGAAGCTCTCCCCCCTCCCATCGTTTTGGGAATGAAGAAGGGTCAAAATAAAATCATAACTAAATAAAAGAAAAATCCCTGTTCTATAAAAAGCATCATGTCCCAGGTTTTCACCCTATGTACTTGACTAGAAATCCTCTCTGAGATATTTCCTTCCAATGGCCCAGGCCCAGAGTTCCAACTCAACAAGGATTTATTCTACACCTATGTTTGGCCTAGCACTGAGTCTTCCTCAGGAAAGTGAACAGTACATGGGCTCTACCACATGATCACACCATGTAGCACAGTACCCTGTGCTTAATGCATCAATTTATTTTACAAAATGAGAAACAATTTGACTCTGTATAAAAACCTTAGCAGTAGGAGCCAGGGGTTCTGTGAGCTTATCCTTGAACATGCAGCACTTATTTAATGGCTTCAGATAAATTGCCTCACGCTTCAATGCCCAAGGTTTTTAATTTGAACAATGAACACTCTCCATTGACACTGCACTGTAACACCATCAACAAGATCTGGGACATAGAATCGCATTATAGTAATTACAGTTCTCATACTGTTAGAAAGTCCTTCCCATTATTTTCAGGAGAGTTACTAAATCCCTTAGAGAGTGTCCAAGATGGAGTCCTATGTACAGTATATACAGGGTCCGACAGGAGTAATGCCCTTTCCATGAGCTGATGATAGTCTATACCAAATCTTTTATTAAGAAATCATAAGCATATAATTCCATAACATAATAATATTTTAACTACTTTTAAAAAGGTGTTACTTCTACCAGACCCTGTAGAATTCCAGGCTTTGGAGAAACCATGTTTAGTAATGCTTCAGTGTTCTTGTCATTGATCTGACTGGGGTGTGTAGAGAATTAATTGTAATGTATGACTGCAAAGCAACCTATAAATGCTAAATGTCAGCATTCTTGACAATGAATCTTTTACCTCCTCTTTCTTCACACCACTTTTCTTGTTCCTATCTAAATTCTGAATTATTTTTGTTTTGTTTTGGTTTGGTTTGGTTTTTGCCTTGTCAACTCAAAGTAGAATTATACAGTCTCTACACTTTGGTGTCTCTTCACAGTAGCTTCTTTTTAACATTTCAAGGTGAGAAGGATTCTATCTTTTTGCCTTTCCGCATAGCTGAACCCCAGCAATCCCAGGACCATTTATTTGCCAAGATTATTTAACGACAACTCACCAGCGAAACCAGTGTGGCTGCAGCCCCCACAAATGCAGCAATAAACAGGTGGAAAGTCATTTGGAACTGCAAGAAAATTCAAAAGGAGAAGTGTTTCTTGCAAGAACAAAAATGCTCTAGTATGGATTGTACATGTAGCTTTCTGAATGTGTTGATATCTTTCCGCGTGTTAATTCGGCATCTCTAACTAAGTTGTCACTTTCCGGAGTGGTACATTTTCAATGGACACTTTCAATGAACCCCCAGCCCCATAGCACCCAGAATACTCATAAAATGCTTTCATCAAACGGTTCCCTACAATTGTGTCCAGGATCCCAAAATTTAAAGTCAACATTGTGTCTTCAAATAAATTATTTACTGCATTCTTCAGGATTTACTTTATTGCTCTCCTTCATTTGTGTACAATATCTACTGTCAGTACAGTGTTTTCCTTTTGTTCAAATGTACCATTTTGTACTTCCCATTAGAGATTGACAAGTTCCAAACTGAAGGCATTTTGTAAGGCCCATGAATGTCTCTATGCACATCTCATTTTCTTTATAAGGTTTCTAACTAAAAGAATGAAAATTTACATTTGGGGGATTTTATCATTAAGCTCTATTTTTACCTACAGCTACAAAACTCTCTTTTAAGGGAGGAAATGTTGTAACGAAAGACTTTCTATGCAACTCTAGGGAAAATACATATTTTTACCATCTATGCTCATTGGCTCAGGCATACTCAGCCAATATTTTGTAGAAGACAATCTGCTAACTCAAAATTCATCAAAGAGTAACTGTGCTCCTTAAAATTGGAGGCCACGGGGAGGAATTTGTATGGTACTAGCAATTTCACTGTAAAGTAACTCAACTTCCCCACTCACCTCAGCTGTTTTGCAGATGGACAGGAGGTTGGAGCCACACACCTTGCCAGGAAAAGCATTCCATGGGAGAACACCTGAGTAAGACACACATGTCAACCAAGGTGAGCTTCATGGGCTCCTGGGGCTACATGGAGACTTTCCTTCAGAGCCCTTTTTTCATCTTTAATCATCCTGGCTGAAAAGTTGCATCCTACTATCAGGATCCCCTTTGCTAAAGATTTACAACAACAAAAAAATAGAACAGTTGTGAAATATTGTGTTTGTTATTGTAATGTGCTGCTTCTGGGTTAGGAACTTCAGTCAATTAGGGTAGAGCAGTGTGTATAGCCAAGAAAATTTCCCCCACTCCCAAGAAATTTCCTTCTAAGGTAAGAAATCTCTCCAGTTTCAGTGGAGAGGGGTGAACAAACTGAGATCCAGGCACCCTACTCTTATTTTTCCCATATTTATCACCCTTCTTACCCTAAGTATAGAACCAAATATATAGTGCTTCCCTAAGTGGATTGTGAAAACAAGACGCCCATGCACTAACTCACCATACATTCTGGCATCAGCACAGAGGCTGCCTATACTGGCAGAGGTCTTGCTGGGGAAGGCAATAGACTGGCAGGTGGTCCAAGTATTGAAGTAAATGTACACAGGCACAGCAGAGCAGGCAAACACCAGGAGCCACACAACGGTCAGGGCATAGGTGATGCCCACAAACTAAAACAATTGACATGAAGTGGTTAGAAATGAGCATTAGGCTGCAGACGTCAAAACACAAACTAGGAGATCCTGGAGTGGCATGTGCCAGATGTGAAACCAAATTCCAGGAATCTCCACCAAATGAAATTAGTAAGCAGGGCACCTCTGTCAAATGTCATTGGCAGTATCTGCTAGAGAACTGGCCCGAAGTGTGACAGAGGGTGGCAGGAATGGGTGGGGGTTGGAGTGAGAAGGATCCCTGGGTTAGAAAGGCTTCAGGAAAATTTTTAGGCAGATAAGGTGTGAAGAAATCAAAACAGATCTTGAAAGAAAGTCATGCCGTTTATTGCCTTTGGCTGAGCTTAGAAAATGTTTCTTGTCACTGGATTTTTGACCCCTAGTCATCGAACAAAGCCAATAAGAGATTGAAATTTCAGATCCAAAAAACACCTTTCTAAACCAACTGCTGGCCAGAAAAGACATCACCAAAATCCACAGATGTTTAGCCCTCAAAGGACCTTTAACCCAAGACTGAAAACAAATGTGTGCTTCAGCAGAAAGCATGGATAGCCCTCAGACAAAGGTGAAATGTAAAATATGCAAATTTATTCTAGTTCCCTCTAGGACCTCCAATAGTGTAGGATCCCAGAATACTGTGAATCCCACCTTGGAGTCAATTATTTAATTGCTACTATCCACTCTCCTTCTCAGATCCGGTACCTATGTCTTAATCCCATGAGTAGCATTTTAGACTTTTGGACAGTCAGATCTACTATTGTTGTGGTCCCTCCTAGGAAGTAGTAAAGGGATACCAACAGATGGCTTAGAAATGGTCTGATTATACAAAGCATCCCACAAAACTCATGCTTTTCATTTTGAGATTAAAATTTCTAGGGAATTTTTCAAAGGTGAGGCTCAGCCAGCTGGGCACCACGTTCTTCCTGACCTTCTCATTTGGCTGTAGCCATCACCTCCTCACACAAAAGCTAGGCCCCTGGAGAGGACCCAGCCCTGGGTGAGGGTGAGGCCACAGTCTAACACCCAATTGTCCCCCACCCCTTGTTATTGCCACAAAATCCTGAGGATGATCACCTTGTCGGGATGTCCTAGCCATTTTCCCAAACAATGACACACCCGCTCCAAAGAATGAGCTTGATGTTGGCCTCTGGAACCCCTCCCCTTCTGGCCCCCTGTTACCGTTGCGCTCAGGCCCTTGCCGCAGATGGTGGTCTTGTAGTCGCCAAAGATCTGCCTGACTGCACCGGTGGTGTAGAAGCCCTCAGCCAACAGGAGGGCCCCATAAAGGAAGAAGAAAGAGGCAGTTCCATAGATGACATACTGGAAAGCATGAATCCTGCATTAACAGATAGACAAAAGAGACCAGAGAAGCTTATTAATTGAGTAACCAGTTCCCTTCCTGCATAACTGAAGTAGACACTGGAGTAGGCACCTAACCCAGGCTAGGGATTCTTTAGAGGGATCACTAGGTTCCTCCTCTGTCCAGTCACTCTGCCTCCCAAGTTCTTCGTACCTACCACTGCAGAGGCTCCAATTCAGTCATGCTTAACCCTACCAAGCAAAAGTTAGAATGCAAGGGAGAAAGCAAGGACAGGGGGCATGGGCTGGAAGGTAGGCTGAGCTCTCCTTTCTGAACATGGCACTTCCCCCTCATTTAGGGCTTCATATATGGCATAGGTGGAATGTGCATACAGAAGAAACGCTCAAGAACCCTTTCTGGTGCCACAGCAACCCCTTACTAGTCACTAAGGTACTGATGAGTTCTATAGCTCCAAGATGGAGAGAGGGAAAAAGAGAGATGTTTATGTGGAACAACAGGTACTTACACATTGATGAGATACTCGTAGTCCTGGTAGTTTTTGGAGAAATAGGTCTCAATTAGTTTTTCTGTGCCAGTGAGTGCTTCATGTCCACAGCCACAGAACAGTGCTACCCCAAAGAAACACAATCCAGTGGCCACCAGGGAAGCAAAGGGGGCCCCTACGAGACATCTTGCACAGCACTCTAATAAGCCTGCAGAAGAAGGAGAAACAGTCATGGATGTACAATAGGAAGCTCATGCCACTCAGACCTCTGTGCCAGACTAGTCAGGCCCTTTGCTCTCATGCATGTATGGAGGGTCTCACCACCCGCTGCCACGTCCAAAAACAGGACAGTCTAGAGCTTTAGGCTTCTGGAATATGAGAGTACTCAAAAAACATACTTTGTTCCATTCTTGAAAACAAATTTTTACCTTTAATTCCCAGAAATTGTGGGGTTTTTTAATGATCAGTAATTCAAGTAGCAAATCATAGAGATTATGAAATATTTCTCTTCCTTTCCTATCATTCTGATTTGTTTGTTTTAGTTATTCTTCAACTCTTATGCAGTACCTACTGTGTGCCTAGATTTGTGCTGGGTATTATATGAGATGTGAAGACATAAAAGACAGATTCACTCATATGGAAATCTTGTTTACTGAGGAAAAATAAGTTAGGTAAGCCTAATATTGTCAACTAACAATTCCAAGCAGTCATGGAAGTGGTTACAAAGAGTTAATGCACTTAGAGTTCCAAGCAG
The DNA here is from genome assembly GCA_004026885.1 of Lyroderma lyra. Lineage (NCBI taxonomy): Eukaryota > Metazoa > Chordata > Mammalia > Chiroptera > Megadermatidae > Lyroderma > Lyroderma lyra. The sequence continues at coordinate 13,778 of PVJL010012628.1, read as the reverse complement.
GGGAGATGAGTACAGACCAGAGACATCTGTATTGTCAGAAAAGATTTGGGCCTTGAAGAGCATTCCAGCTGTGTGTGTAGGGGAGAGTACTTTGGAAATTGCATACTCCTGGATATTCTTGAACATTGTATTGTACATATGTGCTACAGGGAATGCTTGATTATTCTCAGTCTAGGTATGTGGAGAGCAATCCAAAGGGACCGAGGAAACTGGCAGAAAACAGGAGATGGTAATGGGAGAGTTAAGATTATTATTCCCAGTAATAAAAATGCAGGATTAATGATTTTTGAACATTTTGCATGGCTGATCTGTCCCCTTATACTGCAGCTTAACCATCCTCAGTCTTGCATTGTGATTCTCTCAAAACAGCTATGAAGAGACTTTATACAAAGTCAGCAAAGCATGAGATATCTTTCTGGCATGACAAAAACACATCAGAGCCTGGGAACGCAGGTGTCTTAAAGTGCTAATGTTCCCTGAGATCCTCAGATCTGCTGAAAAACAAGAAAGGCACACAAGAACTCACAGGCTTCGAAAGCAGATATGCCCCAAGTACTAGCCCCTTGTTCTAAGGGGCCACATGGGGTGAAACAAGTTTCAAGTAGATGACTGACTAGATAGGGAAGGGATGGGTCCCTCTTGCTTCTTGGCTTGATCCCCAAAGGGTAGAAGAAATAAAAATGTTAATCTGTTCAGAAAAGGAATACACACACACGCACACAGACGTATGTATGTATGTATGTATACACGAGTATATATTATATACACACACACTGATTTTATTCATTTATTCATATAGATCATATAATATATACACACATGCTATAAGAATTATTTTTGTATTTTTATGTATATATTATATATATGAATTATGCACACACACACACACACACACACACACTCACACACAAATAACCAGCAAATGTGCTAAGAAGCTGCTATTTTGAAAAAACATGCTGGGACTCCTTACAAAAAGAAAATAAATTATATTAATATTTAGGTTTGGATTTTTATGTAAAGCTTATACCCTGTCTATAGCAGGGTATAAGGAACTAGGATAGTCCTTTGTCTGAGCCTCTTAATACTAATAGAGCTCCTTTTTAGCCCTGAGTGCTCAAACATCTGGTGATTTGCATGACTGAATGGCATCAATGTGAACAGATTCTGAAGGACCAAATTATCTCTGTCAGGAGAAAGTTGAGGTAGAGACATTTGGTGTTGTTCTCAGAACCACAAAATGAGTGCATCTTATTACCTACCATTTCCTAAAATGAAAGCATTTCCTTGGTTCTCAAAGAGCTTCTTCTTCAAAGATTCTTGTATATTACACCAGAGATGAGACTTGGAAGCCCAAGCCAAGCAAAGTAAGTAGTTAACATTTGCTGCCGAACTGAATTTCTTCAGTTTTCCAAGAACTGAAGCACTGCTGTAAGAAAACTTGGCCTCTACTAGAAGCAATTTGTAGCACTGCTACCATAAATGGAGGCAGAGTTTACTTATCATGAACTTTGCAATACTGCTTGTTAAGAGTGTCTCATTGGAGCTGGAGCATGATGTCTATGTGTGTGCATGTTGTGTATGTGCACATGCATATACACACATTCATACAAGCAAATGTGCACACACATGCATGAATACATCAAAGAGGAAAAACTGATCATTGTTTTTAGGAAACATTTCAGAAATTGATCTTTCTCTTTCACAACAGATTAAGATACTAGATGCATCCTATAAGTCAAGAAAAAGAGCTTAGAAAAATAGCACTGCCATTTTCCTTCTCTGCATATCCAACTCTTTCCCACCCACAAACTCTTAGACTTCTTCTAGTAAAGAAGGTCTCTGAAGCCTGGAGGTGGGGGAAGGGGAAGGTCAGTGACCCCACTGTTCCCTCTCTCCCAAGCACAGGGTCAGGGCTTGGACAGAGCCCTCCATAGCTTCCCCAGACAAAGAAGCCTTGTTTTTCCCTGAGATCTCAGGAGCCTCATTGGTATTCTGCAGGGGCCCACAGGCCTGAGGGTGGGAAGGGGGTCAGACCCAAGGAACAATGGCAGAATTGTTTGTTTAGAGTAAGGAGAGCCATGCACCCTAGCAAGTGACTGTCCTGTGCCTACTCACTCACCCCATGTTTTTCACCCTGGGAAAGGCTAAATGGTGGTACAGGTGTGATCAGGGGTAGAAGATCTTGAAAATTTGTTAACCAGAGAATTCCATTCTAACTTTCAGCTGATGCCCCCTCCAGGGTTGTAAAGGTAAAGTAAAATCCCCCTTAGTGTATCTCAGGTGTGTCCAACATTTTGGATTCCCTGGGTTACACTGGAAGATGAATTGTTTTGGACCACACGTAAAATACACTAACACTAACCATAGCTGATGAACTTAAAAAAAAAAAGTTACAAGGATATCTTATAATGTTTTAAGAAAGTTTACCAATTTGTGTTGAGCTGCATTCAAAGCTACTCTAGGCCGCATGTGGACTGCAGGCTGGGGGTTGGACAAGCTTGTTGTATCTAATCTCTTGATCATCATCTAAATAACCAGAGTGTCAAATGTAGTGTGTAGTGTTCTTACTGGGTGATAATGGAGTAAGCTTTGGGAGCAAGTCTGAATTGCCAACTGATACTCTTTCTCTTTGTATCCCTTTTTCTTCTATTTTCTTAGAGCTCAAATAACTTAGCACATCCTTTTCTGCTCCACTGCCACTCAAAGCAAGGGACAAGAAGAACATAGGCTTTAATGAGTCTCTAACGTGGAGTTGGAAACAAATGGCCCTGGTTAGATCTATTATTTTTGAGCTGTAAAGAGTTCAACAATATCAACATAAGCATCAGAAGTCCATCTCTTCACTATCAAGATGAAATGTTTGTTTTGGGGGTGTTTCAGTTCATCAAAAGTGAATAATCTGCCAGTGTGTCCAAGTAAAAAAGTCATATTTGGTGTTTCAACTAGAAAAAACAACATGCAAGAAATTGTGTCTTCATCAAAGTAAATGATAATCAAAACATTCAGAGAAAGGCCCATTGGGTTCTTCATTTTTCACAGTCCAAGAAATGTCCATGAGAATGTGGGAACATGATCTAAAGGCAGAGGCTCCGTATTTCAGAACAGTTCATGGTTAAAAGGGTATTGGTGTGATTCAGGAAGGCTGTGAGGGATTCTGGAGAAGTTCCTTGGCTCTCTCAAGATACAGTCTTACATTTCCAGGCTAAGTACAGTACAATATAGTACAGTTGCATAAAATAACTAAATAGTTAATAATATTACCCAATGCAACTCAACTGAATTAAACTGACTTTGACAAGAGGTCATAGAGAAAAATAATAACCCTCCCCAGTGTTTTCTTTTCATTTCTGTTTATATTGGTTCAGTACTGTTATTAAGCACGTTAGCAGCAACCTAGACACTGTGAGAAACAAAAGGGAATTATAAGGCCTGGTCCCTTTGTTCAAACACCCTTCACTCTTATTGGGGAGAACAAACTTACGTCTGTGGATCAAAGACCAAAGCTACCTGTTATCTAGTGTTAAAATGTATATAACCAAATCCTGTGTGCAAAACATAAACAAAGGGGAAATATTCAGTGTTGGCTAGCTTTATCTGCAAACTCCCAAAACTAATCTAATCAACCTGTGATAGAACTTCAAACCCTTCTCATCAATGATCTCACAGGAGTCTGACAAAGATCAATGGGACTGCTGTGACTTTTATTCAGATCCATGTCCATCCAAGGGACTTGTTCCTCTTGATGCTATCTCTTTAAGTAGGATCTAAGAACTCCTAAGCCCTCCCTCCTTTCCCATGCCCTGGGCATGCCTCAAGGACTAGCTCCATGATGGAAATTCAGTGTGAAGCTGGGAACTCATCAAAGGGAAGAGAGGAAGGGCTTTCATAGAAAAGGATGGTAGAAAGAGACCAATTGTGCCTTGTACAATTCCCAGCCTGTCCCTTGAATCCAGCTGACACAGGGAGAGATAGAATTTTATACAATAGAACTAAACAACAGGCAGGCTCATTGAGTAAAAAACTGGCCCCATCTCCCTAGGTCTCTAATCTGTAGTACAGTCTTACCCTCTTCCCAGAACCCAACCCTTAACCTCACCCTATGAACAGAGGCCTCCTTGATCACAGCCTATATACAGTTGACAGGGCCAAGATGCTAAAGTAGCCGTGACTGGTACTGGGGATGGATGGGGATCAGTGGGTGTGTTCTAAGAGTAAAACAATAATCATCAGGAGGTACCAGAGACAAAGACTTTTGCTTCTGCTTTTATCATGGTCAGACAAAGCCCTGCCTATAATCGTGTCTTTCCTACATGAAATCAGCCCTTATACAACATTCAAAGGCTGGAAAAGGGCCCTGCAACCACTGGGACATGGGAATCCAAGCCTGCTGGATAGTCACGTCATGTAGACAGTTAAAGCAAAAGGAATCTCACCCTCCTCTTTGAACAAGTATTATATTGCCATGGCAAAAACATCTGGATCACCTTGTTTCCTAATCTGCCCACTCCTCCCCAAATACACACACACACACACACACACACACACACACAGAGAGAGAGAGAGAGAGAGAGAGAGAGAGAGCCCTACCAATTTATACCCAAACATCAGGAGACTCGGGCAAAAGCTTATTAAACTCTATCCCTGAGACATTCTTTACGTTCCCTGCATATGTAAGGGTGAAAGAGAAGCACCTGACACTTACCTAAGAGAAGTTTCCATAACTTATTTCTTAGATCAGTCTCCCACCAATTCCTCCTCCTTGATCACAATGTGAATCTGATCTGGTGAACTTTGTTCTCTTCCTTTGAATGTCACTGACTCTTTTCCAGAGTCCTGCCTAGCAAAGAGCTCAGAGGCCAGCAGAAAGCTGAGAGAGTGCCCTTAGGACCATTTAAAAATAGCCAGGGAAGAATTAATGTATCAGTACTTGCTGAGCTTTTGATGAAAGTTTGGCACTGAGTAGGACCTGACAGTGGGAAAAGAAAAAAAAAAGCTGCTATTTGCCTACCATGGTTAATGTGACTGTTCCTTATCATGTCACTTCCCTGACTACAACATCCCTGGCTCTGAAGTTCTGTAGGCAAGAAGAGAATTTCTACTGTTGCTTTCCTTCAAGACCAATAACTAAACCCTGAGGATGGTTTACATGGCTTCAAGATAATTTACGAAAAGGCAACAAGAGAAAAAAGATGTTACTTGCTGAGGTTCTTCTTTGATGGGTTTGGAAACTATACTTTCTGTCCTACTCAACTCCCAGGGATACCTTGAGCCTATTAACTACTGAGAGAGCTTTGAGAGAGTAGTTAAAGTTGTCAGGCTGTTGAGTAAATGGGCTTCCCTAGCACAGAGCCAGGATGAAAGCCCCTTGAAGCAGAGCAGACTTTTCTATTGGCTTGGCTCTCCAAGAGTGCCTCTGGCTCTGAAGAGCCAAGGTGAGAAGTGGGGTGGGCAAAACTATCCATGTTCATTTCACTCAGTGTCTCTAAGAAGAGTAATTGAATATGCTAGCTTGAATCTTGTTTCTTTTTAGCTCCTGGCATTCTTACACCATTCTTGCCATCATGGTGGAACTCAGATAGTCTTTAGGCATTTTGTAAAACTGGACCCCTGCTCTGCCTCCACACTTTTTTCCTTGGCTACACCCACTGACTCAGGACCAGCCAAAACCACACTGCTCGGCAAACAGCCACCTTTGGAGAGAAGCATCACAATCTGGTTACCAGGGTAACAGCCACTGTTCTCATAAACAGGCTTTCAAGAGCCAACGTTTAGTTCAGTAATGGCATTGTATTACTGAGTGGAGAATAATTCGCTACCGCTCTTTGGCTCTTTTCCAGTTCCATTGTTCTCTCAAACACTCATTTAGAACATCCTTCTCCCAAGTTGGGACAAGGTTTAATGAACTAGCAGTTCCCCCATAAACCTTTTGTGCAGACACTACTGCATTCAGTGTTCCTCTGTGCTTCCAATCCTATGGGATTCTATATGGTTGAGGTAGTGAGCTCCCTGTTCTTGGAGATGATTAAAAAGAGGCTGTAGGAACATTTAATTGGCTGTTGTAGAAGGGACTTCTGCATTGAGATCTAGCTCAGACATCTTCTAAAGTTCTTTCCAAACCCAGATTCCATGATATAATTTGTCTACTACACTTGTTAAACAGCCAAACATTGCACATCAGAAGTATTAGCAGTTCAGTATCTTGTTGCAGATGGTCTATTATTTACAAAGTATTCGAGATACTTTGTTATTGAACAACTGAAAATTCAATGACTATCATGTGCACCTGGCCCTAGTATCTCCCACCACTAGATACTTGGGATCCAATACCAGACCTCAACTCTGCCCTTACCTGTATCAATATCCCTTGGAGGAAATCATCCAGCTTCCATAACAGGAAATTGTCCCTGTGGTGACCTTATTTGTTCTTGACTTTTCCTTGGGGCTATAACCCCCTGAGGAAGTAATATTCAGCATCCTTCTTTACTCTCTCTTTCTCCATTTTTAATTCACAACCTACCCAATCAGCTGCCCTGACATTAGGTGGATTCTCTGATATTACCTTGGGCAAGAATTGAGTGTCTCCAACATTCACCTCTCACCTGGCCACACTCAATTGGTCAAATGATTCTTAACCAAGTGTACAAAGTACAGATGAAAGAAAGAAAGAAAGAAAGAAAGGAAGAAAGAAAGAAAGAAAGAAAGAAAGAAAGAAAGAAAGAAAGAAAGGAAGGAAGGAAGAAAGAAAGAAAGAAAGAAAGAAAGAAAGAAAGAAAGAAAGAAAGAAAGCAGGAAGGAAGGAAAGAAATAACAGACAACTAACCACTTTGGAAAAAGTAAGAGTCAGCCTTCACACAAGTTATTGTATAATAATTAGTATTATCATGATTTAAAATTGTTACAGAGCTTGCCCATTTTCAGAGAACTTTCACATCATTATTACTTGATTTTCACAGCCCCCAAAGTATACAAAAGAGTTATTATGATCCCCATTTACCAGATGAAAAAGTGATAATTCACAGTGCCCTACCTAAGGTCAAAAAGTTCATAAGTAGTATATCTTGGATTCCAACCTGGTTGTGTTAACTTCTAGCCCAATGCTGGATCTTCTTAATTATCCTACCTGAATACATGCTTCAAAGAGCTCTTTCGGCTTTTCAGGATAAAACAACCTAAAGGCTGACACCAGCTTGATAAAATTGAAAAGCTATCTTCCTAGATGCTGTGTAAGTCTTCTGGGTACTACATTTAATATTGAATACACAGGGCAATTGATTCCCATTTCATTTAGGATGCATTCAAGCTGCTCCTTTTGTTTTACCAGATGTAATCAAGATCTGCATGTCTCTGTGGCATCCTCTATGGATACAGACTCTTGTGCTCTGCACACCTTGCTCTGAGCAGACACTACCAGAGACCACACCTCTTAGTTTCTTTCTTTGTTCATGGAAGCTAGAGAAGCCCTCAGTACTTAACCAAGTCAGCAAAAGCCCTAAGGTCTGAGCAGCCTCCTTGTGATAGCAAGGATTTAGAGTCTGAGCCATGCCCTCAGGAAGGCTATGTCTGTGATATTTGCTAGATATGGCCACCCATACACATGTGCATGTGTGTGTGCACGCATGCACACACACACCCCTACTCATATCAATGCCCCATGGTAAAGCCATTGAAGACTTAGTTTCATTTCCTGAACATGAGATTGGCCTCCTCAGCCATGGCCAAGCCTGAATCCATCTTGCCCAATTCCCCAATGTCCCACTATTGCCAAACAGGGTCTAAATTTTGTATCAATCAAGCAGTTATTTAGTATATCTGAGGACTAGCCAACACTCCTTTGCTTCCAGCAGAACAAGGGATGTCAGCTGACCTGGACATTACCAGGGCCTTGGAACAAGGGTTAAAAAAGAGGTAGAAGGAAGTGAGGGGGTAGGAGAACACCTAACCACATCCAACCCTCTGGGCACTCTCTCCAAGGACTCTCCATGTACTGTTGGAATGTTTTAGAATAAAGCATCAATCTCAATACAGCAGAGAAGGAGTTAATCTAATTGAGTACTAAGGAATTCAAAAAGAAAGCAAGTGCCAAAACACAACTCATTTAAGCTATCGAAAACCCCAAACCCCAAAGTTGGAAGTTCTCTTGCATTTTCCTGTGCCTGCTTGAATCTTCCATACTAAAGTTTTTGAAACTCACCCATGTCTTTGGTACTCTGACTGCAATTGTAGCTGGCTGGCTAGTCTGCTTTGCGGCTGACTTTGTTCAATTGGAAGGATCCTGGTCTCTCCAGCCTCCTTCTTCAGTCCTTTACTTTTTTCTCTCTGAGTATCTTTGTCCTTTTCTCCAGCAATGAAAAGGGCTTTCTGATTGACAGCCAACCCCCTTAAAGGGACAGGCCTGCTTTCCTCCTCCTCTATTCCTCCCCTTCTCCTCCCTTGTCCCCACCTCCTCACAGATACTCCCTTCTCTAAGGGCTCCATCTTCTCTTTCTGCCAATTGTTTTTTTTAATTTTTTTCCTAAGGCTTGTCTGTGTGGAATTTCACTTTGCTGAAGAGACATCTGGAAATGTAATTTGGGGCTGGAAATAAAAAGAAGAGATCCTAGAAGCTTCCAATGATCCTCAGATGTATTTTGTATAGGATGTGGCAGCACAAGTGTCAGAAGCCATGAAAGTGGTAGCTCTGATGAGGGGGTCAAGATTAAAAACATACATGATATCTTTCCAAGTCTGGCCGCAACCCCATCCTTCACCTAGCTACCCTTGGCCCTGTCCACCTTTCCCTTCCTCCAACTCCTAAGCAAATAAGTACCCTCCTCCCACCCAGCTCCATAAACACATTAGAGAAGAAAAATTTGTTGCTTAAAATAATTTCCTCCAAATCCTCCAACTGAATGAGGACAAAATACAAGCTGTTGATTCTACGAACAGATTGTAACCAAATTGGGGGAGGCTAGAATTACCATAACTTTATTGCGAGGGCAACAGAGACTCAGAGAGGGGCCAAGACCTGTGTAGGTTCACAGAATCGGCTAAAAAATGTCAGAGTTAGGGATGTGGGTTAATTCCAAGAAGGAGAATTGACTTTAAGACAAGTTGAGAACATAATCTGTGAATCAGGTAGTCAATGTCCCAACCTGAGAATGTAGTATCATCAGAAAGCTGAGGCCAGGCTGGTGAGAGGCAGGGTGTGGGCTGCATTGAAACATCTGCTGCCAGTGAGAGTGGAGAAAGTGGGGAAAGGAAATATAGTGCTTGCCTCAGAGAAAGAAACACTAGGGGCTCTTGAGCTATTTTTGTACTCGAGCCCACTCCAACCTCTTTGGAGTGTATTTTGCTTTTTAATAAACTATCTTTTTGTTTCTCCTTATTTTCCTTTTAATAAACCGTTTCCTGGTTTCACCTCTAAAAAAAAGAAAAAGAAAAGAAAAGAAATACTAGGAAAAAGTAGCCAAGCAGCAAAAATACGGTAATAATATATGAAACCTGACTTACCAATAATAGTTCTTTCTAAAGACTACGAAGATATTTGAGTGCCCAGTGTCAAGTGAGATTAGCCTGGGAAGGTTTTCTAGAAGAGGTGAATCTTAACCAGTGTCTACAGAGTTTCCTTACTAGTGGTCTTTGCCCCTTCAGGAACCTCAGAAAAGCATAAATTTCTTGAACCTGAGGCCCACATCTTCCCATGGGTAGCCTGTAAGGAAACTGGTTGCCATATAACTGGAGGAAGACCTGTTGAAAGACTCTAAGGAAAGAAGATATGGACCTCCAGAATTTTTCCTATGGCTTTGCCTTGGGGTCAGTGAGGAGAGGAAAGAGGTATTGAGCAGAGCCTAGAATCTTCCTGTTGAGTGACAGAAGCAAGATTGTGTCTTACAGTCTTCTCTTTGAGTTGTGACTTTGGGCTTGTTTCTGAATTGGGCTCTGCTGTTAGAAAAAGGGCAAGTTTTCTGCAGATGCCCTTGTGGGTCCACCAGAGTCCTGCACCTACAGTGTTTAAGGGTCTTTGCTCTCATACTAGCCCCAAGGAGAATGGATTCCTGTGAATGCTGCCCCTTTTACAAAATGATATAACAGTAGCTTTCCAGAGCAGACCAGACTAAGGCCATTTGACTGAGGGTCAAGAGTCCCAGGACCCCTGACCTCATCAATCTTACTCGCCAGCCACAGACTCTATGTTCTGAAGGAGCTGAGTTGTAAGATTGCCAACAATTTATGTATGGTTCTTGTCAGAATGGCACTGAAGGAGAGGGAGGATAAAGAGCAAGAAGTCCCCAAATTTGTACCCTCAGCTCCTCAGATGACAGAAAGAACTGAGTCCAAACTTTGGGGGTTCTGATTTGGGGACGAGAGAGCGGGTTTTTCACAGTTTTAATAGACGAGATAGCCCTGCACTCAGGGAAGCTTTTGCTCAGGATGAGCCCTCTCACCAATCTGGCTCTGGATTCTCAGCAGCAACTGTGGGGACTGATAAGCTATTTGGAAGAAAATATGTGTTCCCAATAAACCCACAGATACCAAATCTTTAACCACATTCGCCTAATACACATTTCTCTTCTCCTTTCCTCCATCTCTATTGTCTTACTATTCTGTCTTCTCACCCAGTTTCAACCTCTCTGTATCTCTGTTTCTCCATCTGTTTCTGTTTCTTTTTCTCTCTCTATACTCCTTGATGGACCATGTATTCCTGTCTCCACCTTGTTCTTATGCCCAGGGATAGGAAAGTGACTTGGCCACGTGACTGTGTCATGCTCACTGTTAGTGCCTTAAGATTCCCAGCTGCACAGAATCTAGTGCGCTGCAATTGCCTTGTAGTGCTGATACTCTGCCTCAGCACCCACTCACCACCCATCTCCTAAGCCTTTCCCACACCCTTCATAAGGTTTCTTTCTGATCCCCAAGGGGGTTTTTTGTCAACGCACACCCCACCTATTTCTGTAATTCTGCTTCCAGTGGTTCTGTGGCATGCCCTTTGCGAAATAATTCTCCAGAATCCTGCTGGGTCCCCAGCAGTGCCCAAGGAATCCTCAAGAGGGCACTGCCAGCCTTCCTGGTTGTGGCCTGCTGCCTGCACTGATTGCCTGTGGGAACAATACAGGATTGTATGAAACTAGTAAACATTTGGCTTCATGCAATTCTAGTGGCACCTCAGAGGATGTGGGCCTCCTTGATCATAGCTTGCTTTGGTTGTGCAGCTTTCTTGCAAATAACTCCAAAACACTTGGGTATTACCTCCACTCTCTGCTCTGTGGTCCCATAGTAGCTGTTTCTTGAAGTCCACTAAGCAAGTGGGTTCTCTTTGTTCCCTTGTATAGGTTAAACTATGAAACTCAGGGAAGTCCAGTGAATTTCTCCCAGGAAACTAAATAAGGGTTCAAGTGCCTGATCTGGTAGTCTACTTCTTCATGTCCACAAAGAATATCATAAAGAGAAACAGAGAAGGCACCATACCAGTGACAGTCGGGACTCACAAGGTAGCATTTGGGCTTCCAGAACTGAGGCTCTGCTTCTCTTTCCCAAGATAATGTTCTCCCAGACGAAACTTAGGAAAGCAAGTGACTACTTCTTACAGCTTTTCAAACCCTGACACAGAAGGCTGGCTGGCTGGCAGGCAAGCAATATATTATGCCTTATGTACTTGCTGGTAGAATTCCACATACCCAACTTCATGCTGATTGGCTTGGCCATGACTTTCTGGCCAAGAGAACTGAGAGCTGAGGGCCAGAGATGTCATATACTTTGAGCTTGTATGTAGGGGGCTAGTGGAGGCTGCTCTTCTTCCTCTCCTGAAGATTCAGGAAGAAGTGCAAAAATAGATGTGGGGGGTGATGAGTTGGATGTGTACTTGAGAAGAGGTGATGCCCATGGCTTGGGGATAGAGTGAACGGTAGCCTGGAAGCCAAAATAGTCAGATTAATAAGCCCAGGAAAGGAGTGTCTGGGTAGCACCAATTGGCTACTAGCAACATGGAGAGATCAGTTGTCCACATCACCCACCTCCACTAACATGAAAACTCAGCCAGCTTTGGCACAGTGAGCCCTGCAGAGAGGGCATGTTTGATATGACCTTTGAGCACAACAGAAATACTACTACTTTCCTTGGCTGTCAAATACCTAACTCCTGAGGACCAATGAATGTTCTGTTTCATTTTCCTGATCAGGTACAGAAGCCGCTTTCCCACTGCCACCCAGCAGGCAAGGGACAGGTCACCTGTAAAGAATCTTCTCTCCAGACTCACATTGCTTCAAAGTTGCTTGGAATATTATTGTGCTCCAAAAGAATGTCTTAACAGAAAGCCTTGGCCCTGGGCAAAAATATCCAGGTGTAGTATAAACAGACTTCAGACTGCTGTGGCGTAAGTCTCCAACTATCTGCACTTCTCAGGCTAAGTAAGATGTCCATGTAAGAAATCCAGGTAGAGCAATTGCTGTGCAGTTTGTAGGATCAGTGGGATTCAAAAATCAGTCAGTGGGGATTAGATGATACTAAGGATTTTGTTATATTTGTTAAGTGTGGTAATAGCATGGTGATTATGGTTTTAAAAAGTTCTTTATGAATTAGAGATGCATAGAGAAATATTTATAGGTAAATTATCATAATGCCTGAGATATTTTCTCCCCGGAAAATTATAGTAACAAGGTTAGATGAAATAATGTTGGCCTAATATTGCAAATTTTTTAAGCTAGGTGATGGGTACATGGAGTTTTATTATACTATTTTCACCATGTAGTGCATGATTTAACTTGGGGTCAGAAAAGAGGAGTCAGTTAGAGTTAAGATTCAAATTAGCCCAGAAGGAAAAGAAGAGAACAATTCTAGGAGAAATGTCTGGTATTTCTCGGAGGATACACACATCCTGATAAGAGTGATTGCTTCGGGGAAAGAGGACTGGGGCCTTGGAGTGAGAGGGAGACTTCTCAATCCACATCCTTTAGTATGATGAGGATTTGTAATTATATGTATTTTTTACCTTTTCTATGGAAAAATCTTACTTGAAAAGTCCCTTAGGCACATTGAGGGACAGCAATCTGCAGGGACCTCAGGTTTGCTCCACCGTAGCAGGTGGAACATGAGACGGAAGCTTTCACCTTGGCAGGTTGGCAAGTCCCGATGTCCCCCACACCATCTACACTGTTCACACTCTTTTTCTGCCTGTGTCTTCAAAATGCTGGCCTATTCCAAAACATGGGCTGCCCCCAGCCACAGGCATAGCACAGCTGGATAAGGAAAAGGAGCTCTTCTTGCTCTGTTCCCCATGAGAGGAGGAGACATCAGCCTTTGAAAGCAAGAAAGACCCAAGGGAACAAGATCCCTCCTTGCCCTTTTGCTGGCCCCCAAAACAGTGAAGGCTATGTCTACCATGGAAGAAACTCACTCAGACAGCTGCCCAGGACTCCTCCTTTCAAAGCCACTGCCCAGGAGTACCTTTTCAGAGATGTGACTCTGACCCCAATATCATCATGATCATCAGATTCTTCAAAGTTTGCTGACCCTTTCAGAGAAGCCAGACCAAACCCTTCAGCTCTGTCTGGTTGCTTAGGTAAAAGGTGTTACTATGGTTATGGGTGACACCTCAACTCAAAGCTGAGCTCCTATGGCTGACATACCTACTTTGGAAAACTGTGCCAGCAGCTAAGATGAAGAAGGGGAACCTCAGTTCTTCCTGCTGACCCTTCAGGACTAAGGTAACATTTTTTTTTAATTCATTTTTATAGTTAGACTTATTGGGGTGACATCTGTTAGCAAGGATTACATAGGTTTCAGGCATACAATTCTACAGTGCA
>PVJL010012627.1:0-36233 GCA_004026885.1 Lyroderma lyra | reverse complement strand
GTGTGTCCCGTGTGTGTGTGTGTGTGTGTGTGTGTCCCGTGGGTATGTGGGTGGGTGTGTGGGTGTGTCCCGTGTGTGTGTGTGTGTGCACACGCGCGCAGAAGCTCACGGGCTGTGTCAGTTCAGGGTCTCCGGGAAGCAGACCGCAGGACCGAACGAACCACGAGGAGTCACTGCGTATGAAGGAAGAGGCTGGCGAAGACACGAGTGGGTGGGGACAACCTCCGGTCATGACGCAGGTTTGAAAGCCGCGAAAGGAAGCGGGAAGGACGCAGGCTTGACTGCGGCGGCCCCAGACTGCAGCGTGGAGACCTGAGGGCGCTTCCTCCGCGTCGGGTCCGGGGGGCCCAGCGCGGGTCCGGGGGCCCGAGGCCCGCCGGCATGGAGAAGGGAGGGCCCAGCGCTGCCGGGCCCAGCGTGCCCAGTGATTGGCTGGCGACGGTGTGGGCGGAGCCCCCGCACACGCCTGCGGGACCCCCCGGGGCAGCCGCTCCTCGCGGCCAGTCCTCTGGAGGGAAGATTGGAGCGACGCACGGCCATGGCTAACGCCGTTTCCCACGGGCGTCCGAAGATCCTCTTCTGGGCATCCACACGTATGGGGAGCAGCCCCAACAGGTGTCTCTTTTCGAGAGAAATCTCAGAAAAGCAAAGCTAATGGGACAAACAGGAGCCACGGGGGTCCTGGGGCTGCGCACGGTTGTGGTCCCCTCGTCCTCTCTCCATTCCAGGCTCCCCTCGGCCTCAGCCATCGTCAGAGCAGGCTCCGGTGATTGACCTGGTGGTGGGCCCACACCTTCATTCCTGGAGGGTCCGCGTCCTAGGTGGGCTTGCCCTTCTCCGAGGGGTCGTGCGCAGGTTCACAGCTGAGGGGGTCAGTGGAGACCAAGGAGGCACCCCGGGTGCCTGTGGTCCAAAAGCCTCTCCTGCTCATCAGGGTCAATTACCGTTGCCAGCGTGGTGACTCCCCTTCCCATCTGCCGGTCCCTGGGCACAAAGAGCCAGTGCAGTTCAACAGGACTCTCACTTTGTCCCCTTGCAAGAGGCTGCCCCTGGGGACCCTGCAGAGCCCAGAGGTGCAGGGATGCGGTCACATTGTATGTGCTGAGACCCCGTGGTCAGGCCTCACCATAAGGGAGGTCCCCTGGTTGGACGCTTTGTTATGTGAACTCGTGTGCTTGTGAACCAGTGATTCCATAGTTTCCGGATGGTGGTGACAGAGGCTGAGGCTCTGGGCGGGAGAGGCAAAGCCATACCCAGAACAGGTGTCATTTCCGGAAGACGACACAGGCTGATCCTGTGTCACAGGAGACTGCTTCTGGGTCTGACTTTCTCTGGTCAAGTTCAATGAGACCCAGCTCATAATAAGGAATTCTAAGTGAATGGTCATGTGGTGTCCTATCGTTGAGCATTTCCTTCCTATCAAGGTCAAGTCACTTAACAGGAACTGCTTCTCAAAAGCTCTAGAATTCTCTTTGCCAATGATCTAGCCTTGCTTCCATCAACCTGCATTGGCATTCTCCCGTGGGCTTGCCGTGATGTTCATGTTGTATCTTTTCTCTCCCTGACACAAAGTGCAAACACCAAAGGGTCTGCCTGCCCATAGGACCCAAGAGTCAGGGCTGCTTGTGACACAGCCCACCCCTCCTGCAAAGCCCCTGCCCGCCCTGAGGGCTCAGAGCAGGCAGCCTGCCTTCCACGTCACTCAGTGTGGAGGCTGGAGCGCTTCTAAGTGTGTTGCCTCCAGGAGCCCCACCAGGCGCTCTGGCGCCTCTTCTGTATTAGACGCCACACGACGTGCAGTCTGTCTGACGACGGAGGGGATGCCCCGGGCGAGCGTGGCCTTGACGAGAGCACCACAGCCGAGCTGCAGGGGCTTCTGCTGAGCACCCTCCTCACTGCCCCCCCCAAGCACCACCCCTGGGGTGCTCCTGCTTAAAAAGCACAAGCCATATGAAAGTAGTGAGCAACATGCAAGTGATGACAAAAACACTCGAGTGTGTCGAAGGAGAGGAAGAGGAGTTGGAGCTTCATCTGGAATACAGTCAGTGAAGAACGAAGAAGCCATTCACAGGGCTTTGAGGTGTGCGCGTTCAGGGGACATGCGGACGGGGATGGCCACCCTTGGCCAGGAGACAATGTCCCCGTGTCTGTGTCCTTCAGTTCGAGGAAAGCCTTCTCCATTGCTGACCATTGTTTCCATCCCTCCCCCAGTGAGAATTTACATTTCTTTCACTGCCTACTCCTTGGCTGTTGGCTTCTCATTTCCTCTCCATCAGCTCTCACCATGAAGCAGCCTTTGCTCCTGGGAGGTGCTCTCAGCAGGATTCCATGCCTCCCTCCTTCTTCCCACTCTTCAGGGAGGGATTCTCTCACCCCTTCTCACAGCTTTTAACCTCTTAATACCCACACTCCCCACTCCCACATACGCTTTGATAGCCCCGTGCCAACACCAGGTGAGATACGGAGTGGCCCCTGTGTCTTCCTATCTGCAGAACAGGGCATTGGGATTTTCAGTGCAGCACGCGAGAGGGGAGCCCCTCGTCTCGCATCCCCAGATTCCCACAGGTCTCCTCTGTCCCGCAGTCACAGACACTGTGTCGCCCCATTCCTCCCCTCTGCGGCTGTCTCTTAAATGAAGATCCTCCCTTTAGAGGCGTCCGGAAGGAAGCCCCTTCTGCTTCATCCACAGAGCTGAGCAGTATGCCTGCGACCCCCCAGTACAGCTTCGGCCATAGCAGCCCACAAAATCGTGCCACCCTCCGAACTCTAAGACTTTTGGCACTTACTAGTTCCCGAGGACTTTTATTATTTGTCTCTTTTATCTCCTGCCTCTTTGCAGATGTTTTATACTCCTAAGAGCGAGGTCTGAGCCTTACTTCTCTGTCTCCAAACCTCGTACAGTAATCACATATACCTGTGCACATACGTACACATGCACATGCATGCACGTGCCTGTCCATGTGATGGTTTGCTTCAGGTGCTGGGTCTTCGGTACAGACCTACAGTCCCCTCCGTCTTCAAGCTTACCACGTCGTTTAAGTCTGCCTTGAATCCATTGTTACTTTTTCACTGTTAGAACTTTCCTGAAACTCTCTGTGAGCCTCCACATCTGACACGTACGCTCTCTGAGTCTACGTGTGGCTCTGCCCATTAGGAAGAGCACAAGGGACATGGCAGAGGAAGAAACCCAGGCACTGTCGCTGGCATTTGTATACTGGAATTTCGAAACTACACTCTCAGCCCCGAGGGCAGGGTTGCCTCCTTGTACAAGGTAAGCCACAGCACAGTCTAGCAATTATGCAAAATTCTGGTACCATGAAGCCAATGTCTAGAACACAAGAGAGAGTCTGAAATGAAAGACGAGAAGGATGGGGATAAAAATGCACTGGGTGAGCCAGCGATGGCAGGTGAGGGACAGGGAGACGTGCGGACGGGTCTTGCCGAAGCCGAGGGTGTCAGAGCTCACGAGGATCCAATGCACAGCTGCCACTAGCAGGACAAGAACTGAAGAGATGCCACTCTGCCAACTAGGAGGTGTCCGAATTCTAGACAGGCTCCACTGTGCTGGTGAGGACAGAACCCAGGTCGAGTGGCATCCAGGCCATAGGCTCTGTCAAGGACGCCTGCAGTGTCGAGAACAGACGCAGAGGTGACAGCACCACCAGGAAGCGAGGACTGTTTTTGCCCTGAGGACACATGAGCACGTTTCATGGACGGAAGAAGAGAAATTACAGCGAACTCCAAAGAGAGGAGGAATTGGCCCAGAACCTGGAGAGGAAAATGGACGTCTCTTGCTCTGGGTGGGGGTGGGTGGGTGGAGAGAGAAAACGAGGACCGATGTTAAGGTTTGAAGAGAGCAAAGAGAGGGCAGGTGTCCCCCATGTGTTAGCTCTTTTCCTCCGTGTGCCCAGCAGAAAAGAGCTGGGGACAGTCGCCGGCCACTGGAAGGTGTCTGGGAAGAGCTGTGGTGTGGTGTGGAGGGGTGGGCCTGAGGTGTGCCACCACGACAGGAAACCTGGCCCATGACATGGTTTTCTCCAGAAGGGACTTCTGAGGAGAAATGGTGGCTTGGGCTTGGGGATTGGGCGGGCAGAGGCACCAGGAGGTCACCATAGGAAGGACAGTGTGGTAGACATGACTCCTAGGGCCTTCGGGCGGGGAGGGCCTCCACAGAGTGGGGACTTCGATGCACCTTTCAGTTTGTGCAGGGAGTGGGGAAGGGGGTAGGGCATTGTCACAGAGTGCGGGAGTAAGGTCCAGCGGTCGGGGTTCGTCTCCATCTGGGTCAAAGCGAGGTCCAGGTTGTATATGAGGCTTGAAGACAAAGGTCATGATGCTGAGAAAGGCTCTGAGGCCGGGATGAAGCTGCCCGGGACAGTGGCAGGGGACAGCACGTAGGGGCAGGGTAGATAAACCATTCGTCCTGGTGGGAGTGACCTAGACGAGATGGTGACAAGATTGGCCCCTGTGGTCTGAGTGACCACTGCACATTTCAGAAGGAGACGGTTCCGGACGATGGCAGTCAGAAAAGGAAATCGAGGATGACTTACGGGCGCTCGCGCTTCAGGGAGGCTGTGCATTTTACAAACCGAAGGCAAGCCCCGCCGCCTGCAAAGGCGACTGCGAGCTGCTGTACTGGGACACTTGCTTTATCGTGGTATCTAGAACCGAACCTGCAGTATCGCCAAGGTGGCCTGGACTTACCGACTAATTAACTTTTAGTTCTTGACCCAGCTGCCTGCTGAGCATCTTCTCTGGGACGTATTTCTGGATCACCTCCTCCTCAACGAGCCCATCTCCCTGACATCTGTAAGCCACTCTTTTCCCTCCATGTCTGTCATAGCCAGCAGCATTACCATTCATCTGGGCTGCTGTCCTAAAGAAAGAGTCGCCTTCACCCCACTTCACCCACCTTCTTGCCGTCCACCCAGCCTGCTCCCCGCATCCGAAAGCTCTCTTGTGTGGTAACAAAGAGAACGGCCTCTAGACTCAGACCGGCCTGAGTTTGAATCCCTGCTCCACCATCCCTGCCTTGAACGATCCCGGGCATGCACGTGTCCTACACTTCATTTTTCTCGTCCTGTAACACGGTTCTACTACCCGCACTGCCCCCGTGGTTTACTGTGAGACTTAAATGCATGAGTGTGCGTAAAGGACGTAGCATAGAATCTGGCACTCAGTGATGGCCTTGCAAGTTTTGAAAACCATGCATTTGTAACTGTTCTCCCTCTTCTGACTTCCTGTGACCTGCAAACCTTATGACCGTATGTCTTCATGTCTGTATGTACTGTAGACAGATTTCTTACAATTTTTTGGATGCTTTATTACAAAGGAGCCAGTATTACTCATTTTGACTTACAATAAGTGATTTTAATTCTCTGTGCTTCTTTACACACTTGGGTCATCCTTTAGACCAGTGGTGTCCGAAGTTTGGGCTTCTGGGCCACATGGGGAGAATTGTCATGGGCCACACATAAAATACACTAACATTAATGATAGCTGATGAGCTAAAAACAAAACAAAAACAAAAAAAAAATGGGCAAAAGAAAAAAACCTCCTCATGTTGTAAGAATTTGTGTTGGGCCGCAGTCAGAGCCGTCCTGGGCCACAGGTTGGACACCTGCTTTAGACAGTGAATACTTACAGATTAGCTTTTCATCATCTGTAAAATTTTATTAAAAATTCTCACCAATTCTAACATATATGTAAAGGGACGTCATTTATAAAATTGTAAACTCACCTCCATTTTTAAAAATATTAAATCCTAAATCAAACACCCGCACCAACATGTTGTTACTCTACAGTCTCTCCAAGTGGCTTACCCTCTGTGACAGAGTTTTCTAGGCTGGCAGTCTCTAACAGCTAGAGGGGAAACCAACAGAGTGAGCGGTTGTAGGTCGCTGGGCTTCAATGGCCTCCCCCGCCCCACCTGTCCAACCAACAGTCACCATTCTCTTCTTACTAATCCCTTCTTAAAGCTAAATTCAACTGCCCCGTATCCAGGGCAAAGGTTCGGAGCAGAGGGGAAATGAGGACATTGCTAGCCCTGACTAGTAAGTGTAACATTATTCTGGTGCCTCTCTCTGCCATGCCATCGCTCTCAGCACCTCTTCCTCGTCCCCTTCCCAAGCCTTCTCCAGCCGTGAGCATTGAACTTGAACACGAACTTCACTGATCGCATCAGTGAGACTGGGGAAACAAGCTGGTACGTGGGGGCACGGCTGGTCTCACTGTTTTTCCAAAAAGGGTTCAGCGCGGTACCCAACGTCCGATCTTCATTTTCTTCCGTGAACAGTCAGGGCAGAGTCGGGTTACGGTTGAGGTATCTGAAATAGCCAAAGGTGGACACCCTCTTTTCATGAGGCTTCCTTCCAGGGATAGCAAGAGGGGAAGACTGAGAGAAACAGCCTTATCTTTTTATCCCCTCCAAAGCTTTAGGTCCTACCCACATGGGTGTGCACTACGATCCTCTGTCTGTCCACAATAGATGGACTAGATATCTTCTACAGAAACCAGAAACTTGTCCTGCTCCACACATTCCAGAAAACTCATCATTTGCATGAGAGCTGATCAGGAAAAGTAAAAATCATTACATGTTTCCACCGTGCTTACAAATGAAAACTTAGTCCTTCCCTGTTCCTAGATGGGTGGGTCCAGAAAACAAAGTTAAGGGACAAAGGATACTCTGTGAAGAAAGCCAGTTTTAAAAGAGAATAAAAGAAATGTTGACTCGGGGATCTGGTGCCTCCTATGAAACAGAACCCCCACATGGACAGAAATGTGTCTGCCCAGGCTCGCTGTCGATCCTCGTGTGTCCCACCCAAGAGAGATGCACTTGGGCTCAGCTGCACGGCCGGGGCCCTCGTTTTCCCAGTGGCCTAGATCAATCCCCAGTCCAGGACAAGGTGCTGAGCAAGACACGTAATTATTTCAGGCCACTAGGGTAAGCACTATTCCTGGCAGCGCTGGCGGCAGCGCCTTGGATGAGGGTTTCTGATTCTCTTTGGTGACTTGGTTCCATGTAAACTGAGATTTTTTTTTTCTTTCAGCATTTCAGCCAGATAAGCAGGAAAGGCCCGCCCCAGTCCTGAGATGGAGGCAGTCAAGGTCAATTTCAGTTCCTTTTCTGTTGCAGTTTAGTCTGCTTTGGCCTGACACCTGTCCTTATCTTTTCATCGGATGATCGAATACCTAGTGAGAGAAACTGTGGCAGCCCCTGGTGCTTGCTCGGCCATCCTGAAGCCTGTCAGCCTGCGGAATACCACGTACACCCTGCAAATGTGTCCTGGTGAGGGCAGCCTAAAGCCCATGGCGCTGAAGCACAGAGCAGTGCCTCCTATGGGCATTTTGAGGGTGAGGTTGAGACGGATGCGAGTTTTCACCAGTGACAACTTGCCTGTTACCTAATCTCTCCTTGCTGGCTTTGCCCTGCACACACAATTTACTCAGTTATTATCTAATATAGAAAGATAGAGGCAGCTCCTGTCATTCCCACGTGGAAGACGCTGAGATGGAGGTTTTAAAAGTTTAAGAGAGTTGTCTAAAGGGAACTCAGTAGAGCGGTGCCGGAGCTGGAAAGGAGATCGCTGACACCTGCCCCCGGTTTTGTGGGTCACAGACTCCCTAAGTTTAGAGCAGTGTTTTACTCACCATATTCCTCCTTGAAAGCTTCTGTTTACTTTCTTAAACTGTGGATACCAGTGGAGAGGCCCCAGGTGTGCATTCCAGACACTTACACAACACACACAGCCTGAGCCGTCTGCCTGGTGGGTACACAGCTCCAGGCCGAAGAATTTCTAAGGTTGTTAGAAGGACAAGTGAGGCGTTAAGGGGAGTGGGCTCCGAGTTCAGGGAAATAGCCTACACCCCTTCAAAGGCAGATTAAAAACGTCCTCTCATTATTATAAATAACTAACCAATTCTGTGCTCTTCCAAACTGCATTGCACTCCCCCTCCCCCTCCAGCTTCATTAAATAAATGCAAACACGTGTGCATTAAATGGGGCCGTGTAAAAAAACATCCAGCACAATTATGTCTAGGCTGCCACAGATTTATAGCACAGGCATGCTTCTATCTGGGGGATGGTCATCAACCTATGATGACAGCTGAGCATGCCCAACGCAACCGTGCACAAGTTGGAGTGCCGAAAAACGCGATCACAAACCCGTGCGGACAACACGCACACAGGAGTTTCTCCCTCACACACGCGGGGCCGCCCCTAGAGGCCTCTGACCACCCTGAGAAGCCCCCACACAACCTCGGTGGCTGCCCCACACATGCAGCCGCGCTTCCATCTCCAGGTGGGGACTGCTGCGCGTCCCTGGGGACACTCGCCCTCCCACCGGCGCCCCACTGCGCGAGCACACGCGCGCCCGAAGTGGCGGCCCCGGGGCTGGGGGCAGGGCCCGGTGGGGCGGGAGCGTCGCGGGGCCGGGCCTCGGCGCCCGGGGTGGGGACAGGGGGCGGGCGCGGGGCGGCGCCCGGCTCACGTGGGCGGGCGGGAGCAGCTGAAGGTCCGCTCCGGAGCCGGGGCTGTCCTCTCGCGCGCAGCGCTGGCCGGGGCGGCGGCGGCGAAGGAGGAGGAGGAAGGTGGCGGTGGCGAAAGCAGAGGGGAGGACGGGGGCGGCGTCGGACTGGAGCCGAGCGGCGGCGCGAGTTGCCCGGGGCGCTGTCGTGCGCTCGCCCGCCGGGCCCCCACCCCCGAGCTACACCCTGCCGTGCCCAGCTCTGCCCGCGTCCGTGCCCCCGCGGGGAGCGCGCCGGGGCTGCCCCCCGAATGACGGGCGGAAGGTTCGACTTCGACGATGGCGGCACCTACTGCGGCGGCTGGGAGGAGGGCAAGGCGCACGGGCATGGCATCTGCACGGGGCCCAAGGGCCAGGGCGAGTACTCGGGCTCCTGGTCGCACGGCTTCGAGGTGGTCGGAGGCTACACCTGGCCCAGCGGCAACACCTACCAGGGCTACTGGGCGCAGGGCAAGCGGCACGGGCTGGGGGTGGAGACGAAGGGCAAGTGGATGTACCGGGGGGAGTGGTCACATGGTTTCAAGGGGCGCTACGGGGTCCGGCAGAGCCTGTGCACCCCCGCTCGCTACGAGGGTACCTGGAGTAACGGGCTGCAGGACGGGTACGGCGTGGAGACCTACGGGGATGGAGGTGAGCGGCGGCGCGGGCGGCGCGGGGGGCTCGGCCGTGGCTGCGGGGAAGCGGGGCGAACTCGCGGCGCACGTGTCCGGAAACCCGCCAAAACACCTGGGGCCGCCTCCTGCCCACCTCCCGCGCCCGCCCTCCGCCGGAGGCCGCGGTGACGCCGCTGGTGTGCGGGGGCTTGATCTGACCCGGTTCTGGGAGCGGGCGCTGTGTCCACACCCGGCGGAGCCGGGCGTGAAGCTACCTGGCCGGCGCCAGCGCTGCGCTGCCCCCGGGAGGGAGCGTCGCCCGGGAGGGTTGGGCTGTCGAGAGGACGCTGTCATTTGAGCCCGTCACATTACGTTCCGGATCCCTCCCTCTCTCCGGACGGGTTTGAAATCGCCACTCCAGGGGAGTTAGAGCGAGCGAGCGCCCTGGGCTGCTGAGGCTGGCGGGCGCTGCTGCCCGCTCCCCGGATTGGTTTCACGTGGAGTCGTATTTCGCTGCTGGTCCTCTGGAAGCCTAAAGATAGAAGCCAGAAACCCGTAACTAGGATGTGGGGGAATTGTACCTTATTTGGGGTGCGTTTGGAAACATCCTAGTTAGGAGAAGGGAGAGGCCACCTGATGCAGGCTGTGGGGTTGTCCTCCCAGCTTTCACTTGGTTCCTCGAAGTATTGTTGGTTTTTGATCGAAAGAATGGTAGTCTGTGTTGACCTGGACATTTTTGGACGGATTACTAGGAAAACTTTTTAGAAATGAACAAGGAATTCCAAGTTTCAAAAAGTACAATAGAAAGGTGTAGTCGTTAAAGTTAGCAGTCACTTTAACTCCTGAGAATGGCTGTACTGATCCACCGGTTCGTACTAAGGTGTTTGGGCCGGGCAGAACGCTGGCTATGAACATAACTCCCCTTGTTTTAGTGTTTAACAATATTTGCAAAAGAAATTGTGTATGTAGTGGAGCAGACTCCCTTCAGTAATGTATATATTACTGAGACAGGTGCCCGAACCTGATGAACTTCCTTGCGAAAGGAGCTGAGAAGCATGGTAGCTTCTGCTTCTGCTAATTAACATTTTCTGGTAACAAACATAATCATAGTTAATTGAAAAAGGTTGTAGGAGGTGATGTCACCTTTTGGAATACTGCAGCTTGGAGTCGGAGGATATTAAAGAGATCCAATTAAAAGTTTCTGCGGCCCAGTACAACCCAAGTTATGCCACTGCTTATGTAAAAGCTTACACAATTTGTACACTTCACTTACTCAGAACACGGGCCGTGTTTCAAATGCAAAACAGCAGAATGGCAGGACTTGCTAAAAAGGACACCTTTTCGTCCTACAGTATCAATACAGGATATGGTTCTCATGGATTAAGAGGAAGAAGAAAAAAACTTGCCTGAATACTCTTTATATGTGCTGCTTGAGCCCCAAATTCCGCAATAGTTAATTAGGGCCCTTAAATGTTCTGGATAGGCATAGGGTGCCTTGGTTGACAGCCTAGCAATATGTTAGCTTGTGATTGGATTTTATTGGAGGCCTCAGCTCTGCAGCCTAACTAAATGCCATGCTCCAAAGTGGAATGCAACATTGATTTTTAAAATGTGTGCATTATATGATAACCTTTTCAGAAGGCTGTGGCTTGTTCTCTTCAGCCTGGGAAGTTGAAAAACAAATTATTCTTTTAAAGTTAACTGTTCATTAAACAGAATCTCTTGGTTTTATTCATTATCAAAAAATATAGCACAGTGAAGGTTGTCTATGTTTTCTAGATGCTCAAATAAGTATCTAGGATGACTTTACGGATAATCTGTCTTCTGTTAAACTAATTTTTTATAAACCTGAAAATTTGGCATCAGTGTAGACTGCGGTTTTCTTTTTTACAACTCCCTCCCCCCAAAAAACAACTCTAGTATGTTACCAATTGGAAGGAAAAAATGTTAAAAATCACTGCTGAATGTTTATTCTGTGCTAGTTGATTTCCTGCTTTCTTTCCCTTGCAGCTCAGTTGAGTTAGGAAGTCCTTCATCATAAAATGGGGGGCTATGTGGAAATACATTTATATAATTTATTTCGCACAAAGCTCTGGGCTCAAGTAGGAAACACCACTTTCCCTACTCTTACTTAAGAGTTAGCTTTTTTTCTTTCTGTTTCCCCCCTCTTCATCATCCTATATCCCCCCACCATGCACCCCCTGTCAGATGTAGGGAAAATCTGATTCTGTGTATTTTGTGGTGACATTAGAGGAAGTAGTCATTCCATGTGGGGAGTATCACATGATTTATTTCATTAGCAATTCGTGTGTGAAGAGTTGCTGAAATAGAAATCCCCTGAATATTAATTAAGAATAAATTGGTACCATATTCCACTCATGAAATCCAAGTTTAGGTGCTCAGCATTTGGGGAGCAAATTCTGATCTGCTGTAACTTCGTTTTATTTTTCACCTGTCATAAAACTACTAGAACCATCCAGGGAGACACGTTGTTGTGTTAAGTATATGCATACTTGCACATACCCATCTCTAGCATATAAACATTAGTTTGGCACCAAACTGTCTAAATTTGACTGGAACTCATTTGGAACTGGACACCTTCCACTAGAAGATTGTGTGGTTAAAATGGCTGTATCTAGAAAATCAGCTCCCAGATAAAAAGTCATGGAACCGAATTTAAAACAAAACCCAAACAAATCATGTTTACACTTGTGAAATATGCATCTATATTTAAGGAGTCGAGAGGAAGGGCCTAATTAGAATCCTAGTTGAGCATTGGGAGCCACCTGCTTCATAAAGAAATAGAGGCCCTTTTTTCTAGGTTCATTGACTAAACTAAACCTGTTTTCAATTTCAGATCAACTACTGACCATTTGTAAATTGTTTTCTAGCAAGTCCATGGAGGAATTCTTCCACACACTGTGATTTAACAGAATTGGGTGGGAATGTGACCAGTGCTATGGGTCCCGCCTTCCCTATTTGACAGTTAAACTGACCTAAACTTTCTAATTACTGCTGTTGTCTTCAGCTGCTTAGACTTTCAAACAATACTTCGGAAATTCCAAGTCTTAGTCTTACTTTTGGAGATTTCAATTTAAGGAAAGAAGCTGTTAATTTTCCCTCGGTGTTAAATACTTAATAAGATAGTATGGTTGCAGTTTAAAAGTGAGTACTTACTGATTCATGTAGCACCTCTGAAAATTCTTCTAGCAAAATTCACTCATTTAGAAAAGTTAGAAGGATATGGCTTTAGCATTCCACATTTATTTAAAACAAAATTTTTTTAAAGGTAGTTTCAGTATGTGTAAGTCAGGTTGTATAATTTTTATCCTAGAATTTAAATTTTATCTATGGCGGCAAAGGAAAAGTCAAGGTTGAAATTTCCTGATAATTCAATTTCCTTCCCTGTTAAGGTGGGTGTTTGGAGATGGCTAATGCTCAGTAGGAAATTTGTTACCCTGAAATAGTCTATATGACTCTCTTACCCTTTTGGGATTATCCTTTTGAGAAAGCTGTGGCCCTCCCACCTCCTCAAAAGTTCCTCAATGTCAGGTTAAGACTTGCCCATCTACCCAGAATATGACATTCATATTATCAGACCCACTTAGTATTTCATTGTCACCCTGCTATTACTGTCTGTCTGTATGACATAAATATATCAGAATGAACAGAAAGAGAAGGTAGTCTTGAAATTAGTCAAAACTTCTTTGGAGCCAATATAGTTTTAACTTTCAGTGCAAACCCTTGTTATCACAATTATATAAAATCCTTAGCATTTTTGCTCAGAATTTTAAAATTAAATGCCTGCCACAGAATGGAAATCTGTGGATGACAATATATGAGGGCTGTTCAGAAAAAAATCCAGCCATAAATGCCTCTGTTTTTCATATTACATGGCTGGATAGTTTCTGCACAGCCCTTGTATAAAATGAAAAAATTCTGTATAATCCAAAGCTTAAAGAGGTCAAGACTGTAATCATGATTTATTTTCTACGATACTGTGAATTGTTATGAATAAATACTAAGTATTCAGATCACTAATAATTTTAAGTCTTTGAGCTTATTGGAATATTATAAAGACCCAAAAGTCATTTTTAGAGTTTTTCAGCCAAATTAGTAACATTAGAATAAAATTCACCAACAGCATTTATTTCATCTTCTGTTATGGCACTTAGTGGGATTTCAGGGTTTTGTGGGGGTTTTTTTCGTTTTTTTTACCTTTTTTTAAATAAAAAAAGGTATGTTTTTAAATTATATTTGACTGTATGTTCGTTTCAGGTGGATAGCATAGTGGTTATACATTTACATAACTTATGGGAGATGATAAGTAGTTCTGATGAGTTCATTTCAGGGAAGCGAAGTTGTTTTACAATGATCAATCTTTTGGTATTTCAAAGTAGTGGTTTCAAAAACAAAAAGTAGTGGTTTCCTCTGAAACTGGTATCCATTTTTTTTAATGAAAAGCCAAAATGGCCGGACGGTTAGAAAATCCATACAATTCTGTAAAAGCAACGCGACAGAATTACAGGACAGGGATTCACAAGTGGCAAAACAAAAACAAAAACCGCTCCCTGGGAGTTGCCTGGGAGGTGGGATGCGACCTCAGGCCCGCCTGCTCCAAGCGCAGGGCCGGCCTGGCCGCGGGCAGGCGGCCGCGCCCGCTGCTGCCCGGACTCACGCTGTGCTTTGTCTCCCCAAGGTACCTACCAAGGCCAGTGGGCCGGCGGCATGCGGCACGGCTACGGTGTGCGCCAGAGCGTGCCCTACGGCATGGCCACGGTGATCCGCTCGCCCCTGCGCACCTCGCTGGCCTCGCTGCGCAGCGAGCAGAGCAACGGCAGCGTGCTCCACGACGCGGCGGCCGCCGCCGACAGCCCGGCCGGCACCCGCGGCGGCTTCGTGCTCAACTTCCAGGCCGACGCTGAGCTGGCGGGCAAGAAGAAGGGCGGCCTCTTCCGCCGGGGCTCCCTCCTGGGGAGCATGAAAATTCGCAAGTCGGAATCCAAGTCTTCCATCTCGAGCAAGCGCAGCTCCGTCCGCAGCGACGCGGCCATGAGCAGAATTAGCTCCAGCGACGCCAACTCCACCATCAGCTTCGGCGATGTCGATTGTGATTTCTGCCCCGTGGAGGACCACGTGGACGCCACCACCACGGAGACCTACATGGGCGAGTGGAAGAACGACAAGCGCAACGGCTTCGGCATCAGCGAGCGCTCCAACGGCATGAAGTACGAAGGCGAGTGGGCCAACAACAAGAGGCACGGGTACGGCTGCACCGTGTTCCCCGACGGCTCCAAAGAAGAGGGAAAGTACAAAAATAATATTCTGGTCCGTGGAATAAGGAAGCAGCTCATCCCGATACGAAACACAAAAACTCGGGAGAAGGTGGACAGGGCGATCGAAGGCGCGCAGAGGGCGGCCGCCATGGCGAGAACCAAAGTGGAAATCGCCAATTCAAGGTAGGGGGACGCGGGGTGGCTGGGTCTGCCGGGTCGTTCGGAACAGTGCGGTATGGAGTACCATGTTTGTCAGTCTGTTGGTGGCGTCCCCAGATCGGTTCTACCGCTGCTGAAATCAAAGGTGGCAAGTGATTGATTAAGCCCAAGAGAATGAGAGTCTCAGACATGTACCTGCCCCGTCCTGACACGTGCCCTCACCAAAAAGCCATGGAAGACGCCTGGGGGCCCCTTCCTGTCCATGAAGTACTTCCCTAATACCGTGATGGAGTTCACGCAGACCCCATATGCCGTTTTCCGAGTCCAGAAAGTTCCACTTATTTTAAAAGTACGCCTGAAATACTGCCTGGAGAACACTGTGCTTTGTGTGCCAGACAAACTATCCATCCCATGGAAGCACACCTAATGTGGATGAGGCCCCTTACGTTGGAGTTGTTCCTCCCCCCCCCCCCCAGGAGACTATCTTATTAATTCAGATTCTGCATATTGATGCCTGGCAGGTGAGGTGGGTTTGGAGAAAGCCCCTGAGCTGTAGCCGTGGCGGAAATGGAAAGTTGCATGATGAAGTCTAGCATGAGTTCTTGAAAATAGCAGAGCTCCTGGGCACGGAAGAGGCGGAGCGCCTGAGGCTCACACGAATCTCCTCATTTTGTGCAGGAAAGATTAGATCATTGGTGTATTAAAAGGAAGGGGGTGGGGGGAACCTGACAGGGACAGATGGGGCTGTCCCCGTGCCAAGGTTGGAAGAAAGTAGAGCAGTAGAGAGGGGTTGGCGTGAGGAGGAGAAGGCTGTGAATAATAGAGAAGTAGGGTGTCTGTGGGCACAGGGCTGCGTGCTTCAAGCTTTACTGTGCATGTGGGCTCAGGGGTCCAGCCGGAGGGGTGGAGAAATCTATTGGGAGGAGGATTGGATTAGGGATGGATGTCTGTTCGACAGAAAAGAAGAATGGATGATTGTAAATGGAATTGGGGGGTGGGACTTATTTAAATGAGCACTGACTTGAGGTAGACATTTGTCACACGACACTAAAAATCCATTTTCGCTCAGTGGGTTCTCCCATGGAAGTGACCCTCCCTTAAAGCCACAGAATATCAGCGTGTCTTCGGGTTGTAATTCTTAGCGTTGAGTTAGTGAAGCTTCCCCCCCCCCGCCGCCTTTTTTGGGTGACCTGTATGAAATGTCTGGCATTTGAACCTTTAGTGGTACCGGAAAAATGGCAATTTCATATGGTTCAACTTCCAGATTTCCAGACTTCTAGACTTAGAAAGTTGTGTTGTTTTTTTTTTCTTTTGTGCCCCTATGTTATGGCAGTTATTTCTTCAGCGTGTCCGAAATGCTCACAGAAAAAATAGAAGAGGTCCTTTTTTGTTGTATTCTTCTTAAGTATATGTTATATTAAAAGTCTCCACCATCTTTCCATTTTATCCCAAACTAATCCTATTGTAAAGGTAGTTTCTCTTGTTAATCAGCAGAAACTTTGATGAAGGGTCTCCTGTGTTCTCTGCCAGGCCTCTTATATTTTAGGTCATGGTTTTCTCTGACCCCCAGGCGATGCTTTTTCAGTTTGCTCTGTAGACAGGATACTTGGCACATCTAACCCTGGCCTCCATGGCCCCCAGCTAACTGTAACGCTAGTCATGTACCTGCCGTCAGGCCCAGGCCTCTCATTTTAAGGGCACTCCTAGATCCTTCCATTTAATTTTCACCTTACAACCTAGTGATATACGAGAGGCAGTTCAATCTTGGCAGATGGAAAATAAACCTGTGCAGGATGCTGTAGCAAATGATGTTTGCTGTACTTACTGACTTTTATTAGTTTAAATCGAAGGAATCTACAGAACGGAAGGAAACTGCTTGTACTGATGCAAAGATGATCTCTGATTATACTCGCATCATCAAACGCATACCCAAATCCTGACCACATCCTCTCTGTTGAAAGTCTTTTGGGGTTGGTGTTACGTCGTTGGGGAGTACTGTATTATATGGTCTATAATCAACAGATCTGTAGCATAAGATGTTATACTTTTAGCCAGTGAACTTCATAAAGACTTCACGTAGCTTTTTAAAACTATGCTCAGTTCATTATGCTAACCAAACTAAGCCAGTCACAGGGCAGATACTCTGTGATTCCACAAATGTGAGATACTGAACATGGTCAGACTCCTAGAAAGGGAGAGTCAACTGGTGGTTGGCAGGGGCTGTGGGAAGTAGGACATGGGAAGGGGCTGTCCCGCAGGTGTAAGGTTGCATGAAGCAAGATGAACAAGTTCTAGACCTGTGCCGTCCAACATTGGGCCTGCAGTTCACACTATGCTATTGTGCACCTGAAGTCTCGTTACTAGGGTAGATCTCGTGTGAAGCGTTCTTACCACAGTTAAAAAAGAAAAAGACTGTGGCTGGCACAGTAGACAACAAATAGGCTCCATTAACCTTTCACCTTTGACTTAAATTCACTCTGTCATCCCCTTTCCCTTGATTTGACCACGACTTCAGAGGTAGAGTTTTGCAACTTGTTTCTGTGAAACGTGGCTGAGGGACTGGCATTCATTCCCTTTGTAGTAGCCTTAGTTGGGAGTTTTTACTTTCTTTTAAAAACTTTTAAAAAATAAAGAGAAACCCAAGGCTCTGTTAAGGTGTTGGAGATGGCTGCCTGGGAGAAGCTCTGGTTCTTTCTGGTGCCTGTGTCCTCCGGCCCCTCTGTCCTTGCTCTTACTAGGGGTTTTGTGTTTAACACTGTCGAAAGTTTAAGACCATAGGTGACCCTCCCCCTCTCCCCCTGCCCTGACAGTGGTGTGGTAAGAACTAGACGGCGAGACCCCTGGCGGCCCACTGACAGTTCCGGGCCATTTCCCTTGGCCATCCGGTGAGCGTTAACCGTCCTCCGTGGCCGTTACTTCGTGTGCTGCAGACAGGGCTTTGTGTGGGTTTCTGACGTCCGGGGCAATGCGTCCGGGCCCGTGCCATCCCCCTATTTCTGCAGGCACTGCCTCCGGTTCGCTCTGAGGGACAATCATTGTACCCTCCACTGACATCTCCTTATGGAAATCGGGGGACACGGCACCGCGACGTTAGGCCCCACCATTTAGGAAAACGTGGCGGATCATGATGTGCTTGCCCGGTAAACACCTGTTTCTGAAGGCTTCGTGGGGGCCCCTGTTTAATTGAGAGATCAGGGAACATGGGGACAACGTGACAGTCGGCAAAGAGTGGAAATAATGCGGCAGATACTGAATTAGTAGATGCTGATAGTATACTAGCACGTTAGCATCTGGAAGAGTTAAAACTGTAAGGCAGGGTGTCTAACCATCGGGCTCCCCGGGCCACACGCAACACACGCTCACACTAGTGACAGCTGATGGGAAGAAAAGAGG
The DNA here is from genome assembly GCA_004026885.1 of Lyroderma lyra. Lineage (NCBI taxonomy): Eukaryota > Metazoa > Chordata > Mammalia > Chiroptera > Megadermatidae > Lyroderma > Lyroderma lyra. The sequence continues at coordinate 18,287 of PVJL010012627.1, read as the reverse complement.
TTGCAAAGATACCTCCTGATGTTTTAGGGGTTTGTGTTGGGGCGGCCCGCGGGCCTCAGGTTGGACGAGCTTGGATTAGCAGATTTAACCAAAGGCTTTGTTCCCCTCCTTTCATCACCTGCAACTGGGAATGGGTCTCAACCTGTTTTTTCCAGAAATGTCCAAGAGTGGGGAGAGCCACTCTGGCTGCTCGCGGCCCCTCCTGTCCCAAGGCCCTGCCCCAGAGCACCCCACCATTCTGTTCCCCTCGGGGAGGTCCGTTTTTGTTCACGGCACTAACGCTGCGTCCAGCTGCTCCTGAGGAGACGTTCCAAGTGCCATCCCTTGAGGAAACTATTCGAAAGAACTTGAAGAACGTAACCCATTTGGTAGAGGCAGGACTAAGGGCCCTTAGAGAACCACCCTTCTCGGGAATGAATGGGTAATTCAGGACCCGGGTGGAGACCCAGGACCACATGGGGCCTGAGCCTCAGGGGACCGGGTTCTGTGGGTTCGTGACAGGAGGGAGGGAGCTGGCCCAAAGCTTTGAGAAGCGTCGTGCTTGCTTGTGCCCGCTCCATCTTAACGGGTTAGGGGAAAGCAGGACCGCCGGGAGGGGGTGCAGTGGCATCACTGCCACCGTTCTCCGACCTCGGGCCTCACCGAAGCTCAGTGATGGATGGGACAGGCCGCCGTCCTGTCCTCTCCCCACCGTCAGTGCCACGTCCAGGTACCAGGAGCACCCGGGAGGTGACGTCAGGAGGGAGCCCTGTGCTTGTGCCCTGCCCCACGGTACGTGTCACAGATGTGGTGGCACGGGGGATGGGAGCAGGTAGAAGGTGGAGGGCCTCGGGCCCAAGGGCGTCTGGTGTGCAGGTGAGCTCGCTGCACCCGCTTCCGGAACTGGAGTCGGATCCCGGGTTTGCCGGTTTCCTACTTAAATGTGAAAGCGACGTAGCTTTCTGTGCATCCTGCAGAAGCAATGCAGGCCCCGTGCTCTTCTATAGACAGGGATTTGCTGTCATTTCATACCCGCCTCCCCTTCCCGCGGTGGCCGGAATGACTTGGCCACCACAGCTTCGGTGAGTTCCGAGGACCATCCCTGCTCATCCCGCCCCTCTTCCTGGTGGCACCGCCTGGCTCCCTCGCGGCGGCCGAGGCACAAGGTGCTGCTTCCCTGGGCGTTCCCGCAGCCCCCACTGCCTGCCCCCTCAGTCCCAGTCCCCCCAGGCGTCAGATTGTCATTTAGCTGCAGTGGATTTGTTGACTGTCTCTGTCCCCACCGGGTTGGGAAAGCCTGCCCGAGCGGGCCGCTCCGCTCGCCTCGGTCCGCGCAGCAGCCCAGGGCCCTGTCGGAAGGCCTCCGGCCGGTGTCCAGTGAACGGGCGGATCCGGTTCTCGCTGCGGAGGGCGTGGCCACTGCCCGTGCCTCTAACTGCGTTTTGCAGGACACTTGGGAACCACAGTTTTAAGAAAGGAAACAGAGCTCTCAGCATTCACCATGCCATAGCCTGACAGCACCCGAGGGAGGGCAGAGAACGCGCACGTCCGGGTTGCAGGTGCCCTCCTCTCATTAAGCTGACGGCATTCGAGGGTCAGAACCAAGGCACGGCCAGGAAATACGAGCTTCGGGTTAAGCCGAACCGTTACCACGCTTCTGCATGGGTCTCAGCTGGCCCAGTGGTACCCACGAGTGCTTTCAACTCCAGGAAGTCACCTCCCACAACCATAACAACCTCAGCTCATCTGACACTTTCGACTTCACCAACATGTGTGATACGTCAGAACGGAGGAGCTCGTTGTCTTTGAAAAATCTGAATTTGCTGAGTGCTTTCAGCGGGCTTAGTTTTCCTCTTGAAAGTTTTTCTTGCCCTGTCATTTTGGGGCTGTTCATTTTTTAAGCTCCAATCGTATAGTATTCAGTTACTTGACTCGATTCTCACCTTAGTTATTAATAATGAAAATGCAAAGTCATCCCTGAGTCAGTGCGCATTATGGACGCAAATTAAATTTACTGCGTGTATTGCCAATTTTAGGAAAAAGCCAAGTCGTCGTAAAGGGCCACGAATTTGAAACTGTTAAATGCAGTTGGACGAGACAGTTCTCTTTCCCTTTTGCAAATTAAAATGATAGTTTATGTGCTGTCTTACTGTCTTTTCTGTGCTGTTAGTGGTCATATCATATCCCTGAAAACAATCTAAATTAACCTTTTCCGTGAGTTTTTGCTTTCTCCTGCTGGGGCTTTTGGTCATTTTGTCGTTAACGTGAGTGATTTTGGCAGAAAGGTGACGGCCTTGTAGGTCATTGCAATGGAGAGGCTGTTAAATCGGTCAAGAAATTGGAGGGGGAGGGGCGATCACCTACAATGTGGGCACTACAGCTAAGGACAGTCTGAGTTATTTTCCTTAGCTGTGCCTCTGTGTTCTTCTGTATCTGCCTGTTCCCGGTCACCCTTTGCCACCTGGCGCCGCCGGCCCTCTGCGGTTAAAACACTCGGGCTCCGGGAGCGAGGCCCGCTGCTTGCCTCGTGCTTCACGGGCTGGCTGTCCTGGGCGCTGAGTGGGACAGTGGGTATCGCAGGCTTCCGTCCCCGGTGGGTCACTGTGCACGGTCAGTGTTTGGGGAAGGACGTCAATCCTGCAGGTACCATCCCCCAAAGTGAAAGCTGACAGAAGACCCAGCAGGAGCCAGGCTGGGATGGAGGGGCAGGTGGAGGGCGGGGAGGCAGGGGTGGGAAGCAGAAGGGGAGCTAGGTAAGCAGGGGGAAAGGGGCGACGCCCCCGAGCTTGACCGTGAGGATCAGGCCTCACCCCCTCCCTGCCTCGGGTCCCGGCGCAGTTAATACGCTGTCAGCAGGCAGTTCCGTTCTCCAGACCGAAGAGAAAACAAGCTAGGAGGTGGCATCTGTCATCACGTCAAGCCGCGCTGGGGTGCTGTTGGGAGGGCAGCATGGGAGGACACGACAGGTTGAGGTCTCCGCTGGCCTTTCTGTGTATCACGGTTTCTGTGTTGCTCGTGAACGTTTTAAATACACGTTCCTCCTCTTTACCAAAGAAGGCCCATTTCCCCCGGGCGACCTGACCTCCTCACGTCCTTCTCCAGGCTGGTTCGAGAAGCTTCTCTGCATCAGGCTGCCCAGGGAGCCGCATGGGCTGAGAACTCAGCGTGGGTGTGCGGGGCGGGCAGCTGAAACCAGAAGGATCACCTTGTCGTTGTCGCTGTCCTGCCCCCACAACCAGGGGGAAACCCAGGAGACAGCGGTCCTCGGGGACGCAGAGACTCTCCTGCTGTTCCCCTCCGAGCTATCACCCTCCCGGTTCCTACACGTTAATCATGTGGGAGCCTGTTGTGTCCTGAGACGAATGTTGCGAGGCTGTCGTGTTGCTGAAGGTCTTTCTCTAACCAGCTCTTCATCCAGGCCCATTCAGAGCACTGAGGTGGGCGGGGGTTTAATGATTAACAGGTAGGGCCCAGGAATACACATTTCTTGGAGGATGCGTCCTAGGCCGTAACAGCAGGAGGGTCACGCAGCAAGCCCGCCTTGGGAGCCATTAGAAACATCCCTTTTGAAACCCTGAGTCGTGTAGGCCTGGCTGTGCGCCTGGATTGAACACGAAGGGCGAGGGGAGACGCTATGCGTGCCGTGGTGCCATGCGATCGCGGTCCCGGGTGCTCTGTAGCCATCTCCTTGGTGAAAACGGGCTCTGATGAGCGGAGGGGAACACCCACTACCCAGGCTGATGATAAGCTAGGTTTTAGGGACACCCGTCGGCCTTGTCTTAACGGTGGAAACCCGAGTTTGCTGACACAGGATGGACTTCGGCGGACGACCTCCTTCAGCTCTGGAATACGCCCTTCTCCTGTGAAAGCGCAGCAATTCCCGTTTAGTCCAGCGCGTTTGTGATGAAAACTCGCCCCTGTGTTGTCCGGAAAGCCAAAGGCGTGATGGCATCTGCGTTTGATCCCGGGCGCTCCATGTGAGTTTTAGCTTTGACCTGGAGAAACTCTGTTTCCCCAAGTCAGTGACAGAGCCCCGTGGGCACCTAGCAGGGCTGGTGGCCGCCTGCAAGCAGCAGCTGCCGGGCAGCCCGGCACCCAGCACACAACTTTCCATTATGGATTAAGCTGACGGCCAATCTCATTTTACTCAAGACACCAAACGGGACGTTTGCAAGACCAGTGCCTTGCAAATCTTTGAGATGCTTTTCTTATTATAGATGAAATATGAACATTGTGTGTGGGAACAGGAGCCAACAAATGCCAAAGGTATTTATGTAAGTCATTCAGCTTTAGCACAACAGCCTCTTGAGAATTAAGCAAATGAGCTTTTAATAATGTTGCCCCTGTGTCTTAGTTGGTGTTCCACATTTATTTGTGTAATATGCTCCATTCAAAGTAAGCTGTTTTATCAAGAATTTAATTAATACATAAGGAATGAAACAGTGCCTCCTAAATAGTAGGACTCTTTGAAGTTAAATCTTCTTAGGGTTCTCCTGGAGGAACTTAATTCAAGCCAAGGAAAACATGAATTCACTCTCTAGCATTTTAATAATAATCTGTTATGCCACACATGAACAAATAATTTTGTTTTAAAAAAAAAAATCTGATTAAGCCCATTCACAATTCTTGATATAACTGATAATTTTTAATGTTAGCAAAATTATATATAGTATGTTAATTTTCAAAAAAAAAAAAAACTTTTAAATAAGGTAAAAATTTCGACATTTGTACTATTATCGAGTCAGTCAAATTTAGATCTCAGTCGCTTGGTCTAGAATACCCTGTCTGAGTGTTTGCATCGGTGGCAGAGCTTGGAGTTAGCCTACCAGGATTTTGTACATTTATGCCATCCGTTCGGGGCCAGATTTGAGATTCATGTGGGGAGCCCAGTAGTCAAAACACAGGGAGGCGATAATCCCCTCGCAGGTAGAGTCTAGAGTTCAAGAGTGGAAGGCAGGCCCACCAGACAACGGGGTTCACCAGCCCTGGTCTCACATCCCCGCCCGCTCCTGAATCAGTCGAGCTGTGGACTGATAGATGACCTTGCCCAAATGCAAATGCCTTGGTAGGGTGGCACCTTTAGCCCTTACCTGTCATCGGTTAACACGTTGGTTAGCACCCTGGCTTGGAGTCTCAGAAAAGGCACTGGGTTAGCAGCCCGTTTTATAGGGTTTGGTTCTTATCTCAGTGAAGCCTTAATGTTCATGTAACATTCATTGATTACCTGCTATGCGAATGTAAAATTATGGTTGGCACCCAGTCCTTTCCGTTGGTCCGGGAGAGAGGAAACCGTTACTAGTTGGATGGTGGGCGTCTTGCTCTGAGCTTGGGCAGCGTGGGGGAGGAGCGTAACCACAGCCTGGGGCTGGAGGCGAGGCTCTGCAGGTGGCCGCAGCTGGAGAACCAAAGGATGGGTGGGTGCTTCCCAGAAGAACCGAGAAGGGTGCAGAAGACAGTGGCCCATGTGTATCTGGGCTACAGTGTTTGGCGTGATTGGAAAACAGTGCTAGGTGGGGGTGTTGAGGGATCAGGTGGCTCACCAACCTATAAGGGGGAGTTCGGACGTCACCCCAAAGACGGGGGGGAGAGCTATTGATCGTTTCAAACAGGAATTACCGAATCAAATTTAGAAACATCGTTCTGGTTGCAGATGATACGGAGGGTGTGGGAAGCGTGAGGGGCAGTAAGACTGGAGACAGTGAGTAGCAATCTGCTAACTCCTAGTCTAGGGGACAGCCCCTGGGCTGAGCAAAGCGATGGCAGCAGGGATGGAAAAAGGCCAGCGTTTTCGGCGAGAGCCTCCAGGGCAGACTCAGTAGGCCTTGATGGCTGGCTGACGAAGTGTGACGAACCTAGAAAAGGAAGGGTCAGCGATTCCTAACTTCCTGGCTTAGCCAGCTGGACGGATGGTGTCTTCAGGGGACCAGAGAGGAAGGCGCGGGTTTAGAGAGGAAGAAGAGTTTGGATTGGATTTTTGACTTCCTGAATTTTGAGTTATTGGTCCAAAGGACAACAAGGAACATGGCCCTGGAACTCAGAAAGATTTGCACGCTGCATGCAGAACCCTGAGGAGCAACAGTGTCCAACGTACAAGGCGCCTGGAGAAGGGAGTTGCATGCATGTGATTTCAGAAGTGCAGATCAGTTGTCACATGAAGTGACTGGGAATCTGTTGCCTTAGGATAATGCAATTTGGGGATCAGAATAGCTGTTCTTAAGTTTGTGGAATTATGCTTTCGAAGATTTGTGCTCAAGGGACCTCCCCAGCGAGCAGGATCTTTTGGCCCATTTCTTTCTTGGCAACCTACGAGAACACGATAGCACTGTCACAAATTATTACACTAAAGAACATCATTTGGCAAACATTTATTTTGTGTAAGCTCTGTCCAAACATGGCACTAGGCCCTGGGAGCACAGAGATGAGTAAGAAACAAACCTGTTGTGAGCAGCAGATACCCTGGCAGGTTCGTAATGCTCCTGTGCGGTGGGACAGGCGCGGTGGACACGGGGGGGACAGGTGCAGTGGACACGGGGGGACAGGCGCGGGGAGCTCGGTGATGAACACAGAGGGACAGACGCGGTGGACATGGGACAGGCACAGTGGAACATGAGGGAACAGGCGCAGTGGACACGAGGGGACAGGTGCAGTGGACATGGGACAGGCGCGACAGGCGTGGTGGACACGGGGGGACAGGCACGGTGGACACGGGGGGACAGGCACGGTGGACACGGTGGGACAGGCGCGACAGGCGCACTGGACACGGTGGGACAGGTGCGGTGGACACAGTGGAGCTGCAAGTGGGAGGGACCCCCCGGGAACCAGCTAAGCCAGCCTGGACGAGCTTGTCACAGACACATTCTGGGGTTCCTTGCATAAGCAGCTCTCTGCCCATAGTGCCCTGACCCTTTTCTTCGCCTGACCCCTGTCCATCGCTTACAATTACACTCAAGGGCCACAGCAGACACCGACTAAATTGAGAAAAACTAACAAAATGTCTCTCTTCTGATAAGTAATTCTCCCCCTGACAATGGGAATGTTATCAACAGAATAGCTATCAACCTGAAGTAGATTAAGAATTACATAATGTTAAAGATAAGGTAACTACTGCTTTCTTTAAAAATACTTTTAGGTTTTTAATAATTAAATTTTAATTTAAATCACAATTTAAAATTATTTCTGTATAAAGGCTGTAATATCTATAAGGTGATTTTTTTTTTATGGTAGGTCTCATTAGCAGTGTTTGGGTAACAGTACATCAAAGTTAGCTATTTTGCAGTTTGGGTGACAGCTTTGGCCCTGTGCAGACAGAGTGGACACATCTTCGGTGGGGCTGCCTGGTGCCTGGACCTGTGCTGGGTGAACTTGAGGTCTGTCAAGCCGACTCCTCACACCAGCCCTGTCAGTTGGTAGGAAACTGAGGCATAGAAAGCCACAAAACAGGTAGATGTGTCTCAGATGGTTTCAAGGCAGGATAGCGTCATAGCCCAGACCCTGAACCCCGATTCGATTTTCAGAATTTGGGTAGAATTCCCTTTAATGCACGTAGTCTCCCTCAGCTCACGAAGTATCGTGTAGTCACATATGTCCTTGCGCCATGTTTCACTTAACAGACATTGTTCATTCAGCCGCCGCAGATCTTGTGCGTGAGACAACCACGAATAAGTATGTCAGTAGACTGTGGTGAATTTTAAGGAAAAAACTATAAAAATGCAAAGGAAGGGGAAATGCTTCAGGACATGGAGCCCAGGCTGAGCTGTGGTGAGTGAGTTCTGAGAGGCTGGTAGGAAAACAGTGGTTAAAAGGGCCCCGGGGGGCGTTCCTCCAGGCAGACAGGAGGTAGAAGAGCTTCTCCAGGCGCGGGATCCATCCACCCCCAGAGGCAGATCTGAGGGGGTGCTTAGAAATGGCCCCCCACCCAGTGCTGAAATGGCACGTGTTTGGGCGAGAGCCAGAGGTCTGCTGGAGAACCTCCCTAGGTATTCTCAGGCACACTGAAGGTGGGTAAGTTTATGGTGGGAATGAGATCACGAAGGTTTAGGACGTGAATTTTCTACTGTTGGCCTCGGAGGGGGCAGGGGTGTCTTTAAAGGAATTGAAATGGAGCCATTAGCCTTTGAGATGGATTTCGGTGGGGCCAAGACCAGAGGCCTGTGGTGTGTGAAGGACAGGCTGGAGACCCGGTCAAAGGCAGCGGGTAGAGAAGCACGGGGTAAAATTCGCAGGAACCGACGGACCAGGAGCGGCGGGTAAGGGACAGAGGCGACATGAGATGCTACCATCCGATACACTAGTGGCCCCAGTGTTAATGAACAGGTTCGTTCATTCCGGAATATGGGTGCTGTATTTCACACAAGAAAAACCAGTAATCTTTCTCGGTCTCTCACTCCAGTCTCTAAAGTCGGGGGTGAGGAGGTGGGGAAGGTGGACCAGATGGTCACGGGAAGGCCAAGTCCCGGCCACTGCTGTGGGAATTCCCCTCCTTTGGCCTGGCCTTGAACCTGACGCCACACAACTATTCCAGCGACGTTTCTGACAAATTGTTCACGTAGCGAACACAGTGCAACATCGCTGACACTTTTGTCCTCAGGGGTGGGCTGAAAGGGACAGGGTCCCACGATGTCAACTGTTAGGAACACGACTGCAGGGAGGAGCCTGCAGCCAAAACGAAGACCATTTTGAAGCACTCGTAGGCAACACGGTTCGCACACCAGTCACTCCTGAGCAGGGGCGTCCGACCTTCTGGCTTCCCTGGGCCACACTGGAAGACAAAGAATTGTCTGGGGCCACACACAAAACACACTAACGCTAATGCTAGCTGATGAGCTAAAAAAAAAAAAAAAAAAAAAAAAAAAAAAGTCCATGCATAATTTTCGTCCGTTTTAGGAAAGTTTACGAATTTGTGTTGAGCTGCCTTAGAGCTGCCCTGGGCCCCAGGCTGGACATGCCTGCTCTGGAGGCTGGTAATACTCTTTTTTCTTTATGTTACGGGACAAACTTGACAGGAAAAGCATTTCAAAATTGTTATTCTTCCTGCCGTTCACTAAATCAGAGTACCTCTCTATGAAATGGTGACAATCGCATGCTAGAGTGAGCAGTCGTAACGTTTCATTTCCTAAATGAAAACGCGGGAAAGGAGAGCATATGTAGTTTTCAATTTTTTTCTTCAGTGATGTGTTAACTTCATGGTATTAAAATTCAGTTACTAAACTTCCTTGTTGAAAAGTTTTCTTCAGCTCTTTTGCGGTGACGTTCAGATATATCCGAATGAATATTTCCATCCACTGACTGTTGCATTCGAGTTCCCCAATGAGTTCAAAAAAGCTTTTCCCTCTACTGCAGATAATTTTTATTCAAGTGTAGACCTTTTTGAGAATCTGGGATTGAAAAATAATAAGGGCATGTGGTACAATGTGTGCCAATAGAATAGGACTACCTTCAGAGATGAGGCTTTGACCATTAGATTCTAGCTTATCTATACTGAAATCTAATTGATGCCACTTAGTACGTTTCGAGTATTTTTTGCTAAAGTTCATTATAATGCTAAATTGATTACCATATGACAAAAATTTAAAGTAAAAATAATGTCATTTATAGACAAAGCAACTCACAATGTTATTAAATGCATAAAATAGTTAAAATATCACCTTTTTATGTTTTGTGGCTTTTTGACACATTTTGAAAAAGAAAACTTGAAACCAGTTAATGCAGTGAAAGGGTTAAATTACGGTTTCTATGTCTGTAACAGTTATAGAGCTTCCACTGTCTTTGGTGCCCAGTAAGATCTTAGGAAATAGATTTCAAGGGAAATAGAAGGCGTAAGCCTACAGAGGAAAGAAGGTCTCGACAAGTATCCCTGTAAACACGGCCTCTGTAAACCTGTGTGTAGATGAGCTGATGCAGACGTGCGTGTGTATGAAGCCTGGCCCTAGGCAAATGCCAACTAATGAGAAAAGGGAGAAACTAGAGAAAGACGGCATGGATAAAGGGGTTCCTGGTGTAACTGGCATAGACTGCCAGATGGCATTGGTCTGCAATGATTTCCTGAAGAATTAGAGCAACATCTTGAAGGGAAGCGAAGGCATTATCTGGCAGGACGCAGAGATATTTTGCCAGGTGGAGCAAGAACCGTGTACCTGGTGACTCACCACATGAGAAGAAAGAGAGACCGAGGCCATCAAGCTCACCCGAGCTCGTTATCTCTGGGCGGTATTGTCCTTGCGGTTTGCTGGAGCAGATCTTACCGTTAGCTCCACAGCCACCTCCTGATGTTCTGTGTTGACGGTCCCTCGTGACTCCCACAGCCAAGAACCTAAAAGCAAGGGTCTTCCATACAGATTTCCCTCCCGCCCTCCTCCCAGCACCCAGAAAGATGACCCAGAAAGTTAGTAAATGTGTGGAGAGCAGTAGTGGTGCCAGGCTGCAGTTCCTGAAAACGGATTGCTGTTGGCATGTCCAAGAAAAAAGACTCGAAAGAACAGGGAGGTAGGAGGCTAGCGGTGCTGGACAGCACCCTGCCGTCAGGGTGGGAGTCCGGAGCTCCGTCCGCTCGGGAGACGTCACGAATGTGTGTGCAGAGGCGTCCTCACCCCGCTTCCGAGCCGTGCACCCCTCCCTGCAGCTGGCGTGTCACCTGAGACTCACTGTCCCGCCTTGCACTGAGTGGTGTGGAGCTCAGCTGAATCACGGGCGGAGAAGAGGACAGTTAGACAAGGGGTGCTGCCTGGTGAAGGATCGGAAAAACACCCATCGGGTGTTATGCAACCCGCGACTGGAAACTGCCTCTGAGATCCAGGGAAGTTAGCAACGTGAGCAACACAGCCCCCGAGGAGAATGGCTGTAGCGGCCGCACGCTGGGCGGTGTGGGCAGCAGGAGTCGGGACAGGGCTGTGCAGGACGCAAAGAGACCGATCCAGGCGTGAAGAACCGGGCCCGTGAACTTTATGAAGAGCTCATCTGTATACATGGGTCGTGTACAAGGGAGTTAAATCGCTGAAGATCTGAGCACCATTCGCTAAGAGCCCCAGGGGACCGTGAATGACACTGGGACATTGAGGGCAGGGAGGATAATGGACCTTTTGATTCCAGAGGTGAGGTTTCTGTAAGAATGGTACTCCGAACACTTGTGCCTTTAAGAGCTTCCAAAACAGAGAAACATGAAAACATCACAACTGAAGATTGATGTAGTCATCTCTAGTGAGAGTTGTCAGGTCAGTGAGGAGGGAGGGCTGGGGTACGGAAACGTCTTGGGAACCATTCGAGATAGTGACCCCCGTGTGAAAAGAAGCAGCAATCATTTTAGGCTAAGATAAGGTCGATGTTGGTTATAACTAACGTATCTATTTGCCTAATTCCATACCTAAAATTAAATTAGCAAATTCCTTTTTTTTTTTTTTTTTTTTTTTTTAAGTTACTCTATTCATAGAGTAGCTGTCACAGTATCGAGCTGGCCAGCCATACAGCCCTCAGAGCTTTCATTAAATCTTCACGTTCCCTATCGTGTTCGACTAAGTCCGTATAAAAGAATGAAATCAACGTCTGTTCATTTTTTTTATCAGTTTCTGTGTGTGCAAAACAGATCGAGGGAATACGCACGGGGCTTGCATGACGACGCCTGTCTTACTGGTTAAACACAGTGACAGCCTTCCCGTCCGGGGCTGTACCTGCAGACGGACGCTCCTGGGCACCGTACCTACGGGGAGCAGGTCGGGCCGGACCAGCACTGGGCTCCAGCGTGGCGGCGCTGGGCTCTGCCTTGTGTGCGTTGCGTCCCACAGTAACCATCCGCGGCCTTCCCTCCCCTGGTCCCAGCTCTGACCTGTCGACTTGGTCGGGCCTCTGGGATTTGTAACAGAGAGGCCACCTCTGCCCCCTGACCTGGCGTGTCCAGCGTTCCTGCAGATCCTTAGCAGGGGCGAGTCCCCGCTTGCCAGGGCCCCCTCGCTCCCCTGGGCCTGACCGGCCACCCGAGAAATCAGCTCTCCTGGGGGAAACAGGCAGGTGTGGGGGTGCTTGGTGAGGTGCAGGGGTGTCTGCTGGGCAGCCTGATTTTTCTGTTACACGTTCTGTTCTGGTCCATCCACAGTTTTTCTTACGGCTCACAGAACAGGAAAATGTGAAAAGAACATGTTTCTGCTGAATGATGAACACCTCCCGAGTGAACGAAAACACAGAATTGTTTATGTCGTACGCTCTTCAGGTATAAAGGGCCTTTCGAAGGAATTTTGACTCTCTCAAAATCGTGGGTTATGCCGAGTCGTGCTGTGTAGTTTTTGTCCGGATGAGGACTCTGATTTAGGGAGAGCTGTAAAAGCTTAAGCTCTCAACCATGGAGATTAAGAAGGGCTTTCTCTGTAGGAGAAAAATGACATTTTTAAGCCAGTTTATAGACTTAACAGTTCCCGCAACAAGCAGGTACAAAGACCTTCAGGGACTTAAAACAGGCTGTGTATAACTGGATTTTTCCATGACATTCCCAGTTCTTTCCTCTTAATTTTTCTTCCTTCCCCCTTCCATCGCATCTCTGTGATTAGTATGAAGTTTTCTGCTTAAATTCTAAATAATGTATAGAAGTGTAGATTAATAAATACTGAGCTAAGATACTATGAAGCAATATAGGATTATTAAAAGTTTCTCTTAATAATTAAGCATAGAGCTAAAACTAACTGGAGTCGTGTTTACTAAGCGCTCCGAGGTTGTACCCAGAATAAAATGTCGTCTTACACTATACCCGGAAAGAAAATAACTCCTGAGCAGGTCATTTTTAGACTTCAGCGGCCTACTTTATGCTCACTGATACATACCATATAGCTAATAAAAACAGTTCTGTGTCGATACCTCGCATGGAATCTAGCACCGATGTCAAGACACTACAGGTACTCTTAAGTACTCCGTTTTGATTCATTTGTCACATTTGAGTTGGTATTCTTTCCTAGAGATTTAGAATCTGCAGTCCCAGGCTAAGATCTAATCAGGTTTCTGACAGTTCGTGTACATATCAGCTCAATACTTCACATATTACGTATGTTTTAAAAGTCTCTATACTGATAGCACAAGAGTCATTCAGTGCGGGAGAAATGATCACTCGTCACTAGAATTCCTTCAGGGTTCGTGACACCGATTTCCTAGCACTCAGCTTGAGCGTGTACAAGAAACCACAGTAGGCGACGGGCTGACAAATGGGTGCAGTTGGAGAGGTCAAGTTGACTCATGACCTGGAGACTGTTCCTGCTTCCTGAACAGGCTCAGGTGAGGGCTCAGGAGCAAGAACCCCAGAGGCCCACCTGTGGTCACCCGAAGGAGAACACCTACTCCTCCTCGAGGTACTGGATTCCACCTGTGTTTGGGGTCAAGGATGCTAGAGAGACTCTGGGAACTTAACAGACGGAGCCGAGGTGGGAAGCTTTATTCAAACGTCGTCTTAAGTAAATACTGCTTAAGCCTCAGATTTCCCATCCAGAAACATGGGACCCTTTGGCACCTGGCAGCTCGCTGGAGGTTGGGAGAATTAAATGACTACATGTGGATATGTAAATGTCCCTAACAGAACACATAGCACTTAATAGGTGCTAAATAAACTGATAGCAGCTAACCATTGTCAAATACGTCCACGCTGAGTGTTGTGCAAAGACAGCCCCAGGGGCAGGAGGGCAGGAGAAAACCAGCGGGCCTTCTCTGATGGGACCTAGCAAAGGACAGCAACATAAGAGCCCAGGGGGTTGCTTCAAGGGGTGACTCTTGGGCAGTCCTGAGGAGACAAGTAGGTGTTCCCCAGACTAGAAAGGGGCAGGTCTCTCCAAGCAGAGGAACTGGGGTTAAGAGCTCTTGTTCGTTTCTTCCCTGCTAAACACTAGAGGGGCAGCCCTAGCAGCGAGTGTCTAAGAGTGTTCCCTCCTTATCCACTTCCCGTGGTTTCAGTCGGCCAGGCTCCGAAAGTATTGCGTGGAAAATTCCAGAAGCAAATAATTGATAAGTTTTCGATTTCTTGCCATTCTGAGTAGTGTGAGGAAACCTTGCGCCGACCAGCTCGGGTGCGCCTGGGTCGCGACTCGTCCCTTTGCCCCCATCCGTCACTCTGTAGGCTTCTGGGTCATCCCGGAGCTCGTGTTCAGGTGACCGTTGTTTTACTCCGTAACGGCCCCGAGTGCAGAAGCGGCGGTGCTGGCACTCGGACACACCCAAGCGAAGCCGTGAAGGGCTTCCGTGAAGTGGGAAGGTACGTAGGTCGGAAAAGAAGAGCACGGTATTTGGGGGTCAGTGCTAGCTTCAGTGTCAGACACGCCCTGGGGGCTTTGGGACGCAGCCTCGGGGGTAAGAGGGGACTGTTGTCACTCCAGCCCATCTGGGTCCACGTCCTGGTGCTGCCAGTCACGTGCCTCGGGCAGACGGCTTCACCGGCTGGACCTGCCCCAGGGGACCAGGACCGTGGTGGCACCTCGCAGGATTCAGTCCACGTGCAGTGGGAGGTGGGTGCTGTGTTGTGTCAGGGTGAACTCTGTCACCACGGCAGCGTCTTCCCGAGGGCCTGCTCTGCGTACAGCAGGTGGTGGTGCTGCTGTGGGGGAGGAGACAGGCCTGGCCCCTGTCCTCCGGGAAAGGTCCGGCCGAGTGGCAGAGAGAGACACGTCCACACCCGGCGGCGCAGCTCGGGGCACGCGGGGGCCGTGTGTGGGCGCCGCACAGGGACACAGGCTTGCTCCAGGCACAGGAGGGACCCCGGGAGAGGCGGGCAGGTGGCCTGGGCCCCGTGCTCCCTCGTGCGTGACTCGGGGCCGGTCCATCCAGGCCGCCCTTGGCTCCGTCTCACCCCCTGTGGCCAGCTTCGCGTCGGCTTCTCTGGCGTCTGCCTGGATGGGGCCCACACACTTCCCCTAGGCCTGGAGCTGGACAGGAGGGGGTGGCTTTCTGTTACCTCTGAGAGGAGGTGCAGCAAAAGCACGGCTGGGGCTTTACCTTCACGGGGCTGTCAGGTTACAGGTAACGTCCCCAGGCCTGGCCTTTGGGGCCCATTCACGTAATTCCCCTCCCA
Organism: Lyroderma lyra; assembly: GCA_004026885.1. NCBI lineage: Eukaryota > Metazoa > Chordata > Mammalia > Chiroptera > Megadermatidae > Lyroderma > Lyroderma lyra. Next base: position 3,283 of record PVJL010012627.1, on the reverse strand, counting down.
TTCGGTCGCTCTGCTCTTGGTTCCAGCGGCTCCACTGACCCCCTCCCCACATTCAAGGCAGCTCCCTCAGATTTGCAGGTCGCACCCCCTGCGCTCCCCCACCACAGACCAGAGGGAGGCCTGCGCTGTGTTTTGGAAGCCAGACCTGAGAAAGCGGAGAGAGATGAGTGCAGCCCTGCCCTGCAGTGCCCACCCTGTGCTCCATTGGAGCCCCCCAGTCTCCCCGATACCGTCTCACAGGCCCCCAACGTCTTCCAACAGTCAGGTCCGAGCTGTCCTGTTTGGAAGAGAATATCTCCCAGGCGGTGGCGTGTGCCCGGCTCGGTCCCAGTTTGAGCTCTGTGAGAGAGGCTGGTCCTTCCCTTCAGTCGGTCTGGTCCTCGTCGCGGGAGAGTCACGGAGGAACTGAGCGTGAGCTGGCTGCGTCGCGAAGAACTTCAGGGAGAAAAGAGGGACACACTTGCAGTAAATCTTGACCGTTGACAGCGGGATCTCTGTCCTGAGAGGTGCGGGGAGCTGCTTCGGAGTCTCTCCGTAATGTGGCGTTGCGGTTAAGAGCACAGGTACAGGCAGCACCGTCGCAAGTCTCAGCTCTGTCCCATTTCGGCCACGCGGCTGCAGGCAGGCAGTTTTACCCCCTCGAGCCTTAGTTTCTGCATCTGTGAAACGGGTGCGACCGTTCATACTGCCCCTCCTCGGGCTACCGCGAGGACTGCGAGCGGATGTGTGCGAAGCGCTCGGAACAGCTCTGACGCTTCTCAGCAGCACGTAGAGGCCTTTGAACTCGTTCTCCTGCCGCCTCGTGCATTCGACACATCGAGGATACGATCGTGCACGGAGGCACTTGCCAAGGCTTTTCTGAAGTTCAGGTGATACCTGTGTTCGCTTATTGGGTTTAATTAAGTTCACTGGCATTCGTGGGTTTTTGAGAAGAGAGCTGTAGAGATTCTCGGCCACGTCCTGGAACTGGCCGCACGGTTGGCCCCGCACACGTCACACGCAGGTGCAAGAAAGGCCCCTGGGGCCTGCGGTGTCCGCGGCCGTGCCTCCATTTGAAGTGCTGCAGGGTGTGTGCAGACTGTGAACAGATAGATCCGTGGGATTCGGCTCTCCTTTGGCGATCAGACCAGCCTGCGGGCCACCTGCTGTGGAAGTTCAAACAGCTTTGAGCTGAACACCTGCACCTTTGTCCTGGGTCTTGCCTCACAAGCAGGATTTGGCTGGACTTGTCTTTTCAGCACAGTTGCCCACCATGCTATGCCAGCATCTCTGCATGCCTGCCTCATTGCTCCAATCAGCTCCTTCACAATAAATAGTCAGACTTGAAAGTATGAGAAAAATAACACCAGTTGAGGAAATTTCTCCCTATACGACGTTGCTATTTAATTAAAGAAGAAAAGCATGACACGTCTGGCATGAGATGAACACGTCCTCGTTATATCCTTTTCGGAGTGCATCTGTCGAGGATTTAGGGAAGTAACTGACCCCAGCCTTCTCCCCGTAGACGGTGAGGTAAACTCGCTGTCCGCAAAATGACGTCAAAAAGAATAGAGTAAAATGTGGGCAGCAGTCAGCACTCGCAGACGCCCCGTGTGTACGGTGACAGCTGGCGGGGTCCCAGACCGCGCTGCTTTGTCGCGGTGAAGGCTTGTTGAGGCTTCGTGAGTACCCACGGCCGGGAGGACGCCTCGCGCTCCTGCAGTGCCGCGTAACCGGTACGAGGTGCAGGGTCGGGGCCAGGCGGGGCCAGGCGTGTGTTTCAGAATCGTTTGGGGCCTGGATAAAAGCTCGCAAAAGCAAAGGCATTTGCCCCGGTGGGAGCTTCAGGAAAGGTCCCACGGGGAGGGGTCAGCGTCGGATCTTGAACCATGAGAAGGATTCGAGCAGACGGAACCCGGGGAGGGACCCGCGTTCTACCCAGAGCAGAGAGCGGACACAGGTGTGGGGGCAGCAGGAGCACAAGGACCATCTTGTAACACACGGACGTCCCGGAGAGCTGCTGCAGGTTTGAGATGACCGTACATTCTCCCAGTTACATGCCTTGGGGTTATGCTTTTACCAAAAAAAAAAAAAAAAATCAAAGCTAATCTCTTAGACCATCTTGTTCTTGCGAAGCAGGTTTGTGTCATTACCTTTCTCTAAAGAGGATCACAGCGTACCTGGTGGGATATTTTTCATGGATGCTTGTCACCATGACTGCATTTGATGTTGTTAAGCAGTGGTGGTCACATATTTCCTTTTAATCCCGTAAAGAAATGAACACCGGGTCTAACTCAGCTACTGAACCATCTTCTCCAATCAGGTTTCCGTAGAAAGCAGTACTGAAGGCAGCCCGGGTTAGTGGGGCCTGTGGCCTTAGTATGGGGGTGTTTCTCGGGACTGGTGTGTTGGAGTTTATGCAGCAGCGTCCTCTCGGTAGCTCATCCGCGCCCTGTGCCCCCCAGGCAGCGCACCTGCAGGTGGTACCCTCCCTCCATGCACAAGAGAGGTGCGTAGTTTGCAAGCCAAGTCAGCGCTGCGCGGTCTAAATGTTCCTTAACTCTGTATCGGAAACGTGTGAACCAAAGGATGGTCAAATACCCCAAGACTACTGTGACAGCAATGGTGGTCTGTCGTCTCCTCTGTTTATCGAGTGGTGACTGACGGGGACACTCACGCTCATCTGCCTTGAGCAGCGTCCACGGGCTTCACTCTGTTTACGCGCCGCCTTCCTCATGAAGCACGTTCACGAAGGCTCACACACTCCTCGCCTGCATCTTGCCTTCTGCCTCTTGCTTTTTGCTCGCCTTCCTGCTCACATCCCCGCACCCCCCACCCCGTTTCTGCTCTTCCCAGTTCTAGACTATGCATCCACCATCCTGGATGTCCAGCTCTACTGGTCCCACTGGGACCCCAGAGGTCACTGACTGTGTGTCGACATGACATGGCATGTGTTCACGACATGGGTTGCAAAGGCAGCGCTCGCCCTGTGGGTGAGACAAACCGGGAAACAGCCGATGACAGGGCGGAAGTGCTGGGGCAGCTGCAGAGAGAGGGCGCGGAAGGTGGAAGGCGCAGGGCCCAGATGGGGGGAGGCGGGAAGAGGGAGCCCCGCCGGCCCAGACCACAGTGGCTCCCTCCTGCCCCCTCTCCGCTCCCCCGGCCTTGGGCGCAGACCACATCCCATACACCGTAGGCCACCACAGACCACGTCCCATACACCATAGGCCACCACAGACCACGTCCCATACACCGTAGGCCACCACAGACCACGTCCCATACACCGTAGGCCACCACAGACCAC